>WTSP01023067.1:4478-15055 GCA_025331215.1 Actenoides lindsayi
CCCCAGAGCAGAGCAGAGGGGCAGAATCCCCTCCCTGACCTGCTGCCCACGCTGCTCTGGATGCAGCCCAGGATGCCCTTGGCTTCTGGGCTGTGAGCGCAAGTTGCTGGATCATGTCCAGCTTTTTTTTCATCCTCCAGAACCCCCAAGTCCTTCTCCACAGATCTGTTCTCCATCCCTTCATACCCCAGCCTGGCTTGTTACTGGGGGTTGCCCTGACTCATGTGCAGGATGTTGCACTTGACCTTGTTGAATGTCATGAGTTTCATGTAGTCCCACTTCTCAAATTTGTCCAGGTCACTCTGGATGGCATCCCTTCTCTCCAGTGTCTTGACCACAACACTCAGATTGGCACCATCAAGCTTTTGCGGAAGAAGAAAATGAAGCATGAAACAAGCAAGCTAAAAGTCTAGAAGTCACCTGACAGGAAACAAGACAGGATGTGTACGTCTGTCTGTCTGCTTCCCTGTGCATGGCAGTGAAGCCAGTGGGAGGTAAATCCCTATCACGGTTGCCCAGTTAACCCACAGCATCCAACCAGCCCTGGGCAAGGGGAAGGAAATGTGGTAAGGGACACTCTATTGTTTTGCCCATGCAAACACTTGGGGAATGCAGGGCAAACAGGAGGGAGAGCTGTGCTTTCCTGTGTTTGTGCTGCAAATATTTTTATTAAGGTGCTTTTTCCTAGTTCTTTCACTGAGGCCTTTGTGTCTCTAATAAGTGTAAAGAGGGTGTTGATTGCAAGCGTCCACTTAGGCACAATTATTTTACCATAATAACATTTACAGGGGGAACTTGCAGAGCTGTTTTGCTGTTGCATCCTCTGTATTTCATCCTCTCCTTCACTTTGTTTTTTCTCTTCAATCTACCCCAGCAAGACCATGGAAGGCATCCATCCCTGCAGCAGGAGTGGTGGTGGGCCTGTGAGCTCCAAAGGGATACTTGAGCGCCAATATGTGAATGTTTGTTGTTACCCAGCAACTAGAGATGAATTGTTTGTCCACTAAGTCAGGAAACACTTTGCCTGTTTGCACATTAGCTGTGTTTAACTGCTCTGTGGTAAGTCAACCAGCAGCCCTACAACCCTTTCAGGAGATAAAATGAATGCACTTAAATAGGAGGAAAGGCACTGGCGTGGATTATTGCTGCATGTAAATTAGATCCCAGCAACACTCAGTCTCCCCTAATCACTGCACTGAAGTCTTTCAGCATGGAGTAGAAACTGTAACCATATCCATTGTCCAAACAGTCGTGAAGGGAGAAAAAAAAAACCAAACTAATTTTATCCAGGGACAGTCTGGAAGAGAGAATTACAGTCAGCGCCCTGCATCCCTTCCCCACTGTCAGAATAAAATACTTTGTGGCATGTCATCAGTGCAAAATTAGCCCTGAGCATATCTTCACATAGACCAAGTGACTGGAAGTCAACAACTGAGTCAATTGTGAAGACAAACGAGGATTTTTTTTAGCTGTTAGGAAAAATTACCAGGAAAAATGATAAACAGAAGCAGAAGTCTCTCCATTTGATGTCTTTATTACAAACTGGGTGCTTCTCCGCTCCAGGGATTGTATTTAAATATAGGCTGTTTTACCTAAATAAATGAGTAATATGACGTAAGGTGTATTGTCAGGTAAGTCACACAAGGCATTTTCTCTTCTTTCGTAACTGACAGGTGCAGTCGAGCCCTTGAACAGGCAAGTGAAGTACACCTGGGCAAAGATTAACCAGCTTTTGATCACATCCAAATCAATTCCTTGGGAGCAAAGTATGAACTTTCCCAGCAAGTGACTCTGTAAACTTAGAAGAAGAGAGTAAAGATAAAGCTGGCAAGGTACAAACAGTGGATTGCAGGAAGCATCGACTGTCTTCAGATGGGCAAAAAGGCAACATAAGGATGGAGGAGGGGGAGAGATTGGTTGTCTAAAGATGAGAAGGAGGAGACAGAAGAAGCGTTGGGGGTAATGCTGGTCCAATGGCAAAGTGAGGGCTGTCTGTCTCCATCAAGGTTTCTCAGAATGAAGAGGTCACTGTGCCCTCTGAAGCCCTAAAGGACATTGCCTTATAGCAGTTTTATGCAAACAGCCCCTGGACTGGCACCACAGCCCTTCAAAGGGCTTGGTTGGAGAAACATGAGACTGAACAGTCTATCCATAGCCTCCTGGATGGAGGTCAGGTGAGGAGTGGTGCGTGATCTTGTACAGACATGGCAAGGACAGCCATTGCCACATGGGGTACTCACAGCTGAATTGGAAGCAAGTTTCAGACCTGTATCTCAAGATTTTGACCTTTTATTTAATGGCATTTTTTCCTACATTAGATACACAATTGGAAGTTATGAATCTACCTATAACCCTCAGCTCCTGCTCTCAGCATGAAGCTTAGGATAAATAAAGGCCTGGAACAGGGGAAAAAAAATAGGCATGAATTAGTACAAAATCCCATATTGCCTCACACATTGGTCTTCATTACCAAAGGTCTGCGAGTGCTGGAGACATTCATGGTTATGTTCAATTAGTGGAGCAGTAAAATAAATATCTGGATGTAAGTCTTAACTAATGGCTTCCCTTCCAGCTCAGCTGAAGGGCAAGGAGTTAGACCAGATGTCTTACTCCCCATCTGCCTATGGTCTGCAGCTGGCCTTGCTCACGAAACACGTGCCTGTTGACTACAGCCCCACATTGTTAGCAGAAAGAGTACATCTGGTGTCCACATGAAGATGTTTGAAGGAGGGAGGTTTCTTCTTTGGTGGACAGAAAACCAAAGTGACTGAGCATGCTGACCCAGCCAGCCACCCTTGTTGGTAAGATGCAGTGCATGGCATTCCCAAGAGCCATCAGAGCATCTTCTTGGTACCAAGGAGTTTTCATATCCTTTTCTCCCCTCTAGCCACACAAAACAGCATCACGCAGATGATAAGTGTACAGATAGGACAGGTCCTTGGTCCTGCTACTCCACTCTCAGTCCTTAAGGGTTAGGAGAACACAGCCAGACCACTCTGAGATGGTTGTACACCACATCATATCTGAAAAGAGATGAATTAAGATCATGTTGAAGCTCTTTGCTCCTGGAAGGGGACATATAAACACTACCAAGGATCCTTTTTTCGCCCTTTTAAAAGCCATTAAACCAGCCTCCTCCTCACTATTTTCCAATTCCCTGAATGAAGATAGCTTAAGAGAGGAAAATCCAGTCCTGAATATATAATTGATGGCAAACAGGACAATTTCAAGACTGTGACTTCTTTTCTGAAACGTGTGTTTAGCTGCAGGTGAGAGTATCTCTCCACCCACTGCCAGACTGTGTTTAGATATATTGTGAGAACTACAGGGCATGTAGGTAAAGCCATCTCTGAATTAATGAGTCAAAATGACGAGGAAATAAATGTATCTGTCATGGTGTGAAGCAGTATTTTCCTGTCCTTGTGAGAAGGAGCTTTACAGAAAATGCTTCTGGTACCATCTGGCCTGCAAAATCAGAGAGGGTGAGCATGAAGGCCAAAACTTGCTTGCATCAAAATCACAGTGGTTTTGCTGGAGGAGTTCTCATCACATCCATCCTGGAAAGCAAACCCCAGCATCCTCCCAGGAGCAGCTCTCCGGCTTCCCCATGCAAACAGGACTGCATTGTTTCCTTCTGCTCCCTGCCTGCCCGCCCCTTCTTTTCTCTTAAGTGAAACATTAATCAGAGGCTTTTCGATGATGTCTTTGTTCTGCGCCAGCACATCACTGAACATAGGAAGCTTGTGACTTACATTGCTGGTGCCAACACAGAAATCTATTGACAAAAAATGATCGCTGATACAGCTTCCTCCAGGAGGACTTTCACCTGCTCCAGCCTGTGCAAGGCTTGAGCCACATTAATATGGCTTTGGAGGTGATGTTTATATATAAACACAGATAGGCGCACAATCAAACCTTTCACAGATGTGCACTGGCCCAGTTAATATTAAACAACACCTTTGGGTGATATCTCTTCATTTCTCTAGACTGAGAGGAACCTTCCACATTCTTCTCATAGCTTCCTTGCAGGTAACTGAAATAAAATCTCTTGCAAGCAGCTCTGCCACAGACCTGACCTGTATCCCTGAACAAAGCTTCTCTTATTCAGCAAGGCAAAGGGGAGCATTGGCTTTCTGATTATCTCCATCCCAGAATTATCTCGGACAGAGACACAAGGTTTGAAGGTCTCTGTTCTGTGACCCCATAACAGGGGCTTTTTCTGGAGTCCGGGATGAAAGACCCATCACAGCCTCTGGCTATATCTGTCTGTGATGGGGCGTGTTTTCACAAACAATGCCAAAATTAAACCCCCGGAGATCAAAGTCTCATTGTCCGAAAAATGTTACATGAATCCATTTACTCCCATTTCTAATAAAGAAGCAACATATTATCTTCCTGTTGCAATATAATGTGGTTCTACCTGATGCTGTCCCAGTGATTTATATAAATTTAATCTGTAAATTGCTTTTTGATGGGTGAAATACAGCATATGTGAGGTTCATCTGAGTTCAGCTGTAGAAGCATCAGTAACTATGCACAAACACACTACTAAAGTTAGATTGGCATTTTTGGGCATATTTGGCCCATCAGGGTCTTAATATAAAAAGAAAGATGAGTCCTCCTTGCAGAACACCACCTCTGCTAGACAGCATTTGGGTGTCCTGGGCTTACAGAGAGGATTTTAAGCAGAGTGGAGTGGTCAGTGTCAGAGCTGATGTTGCCTGAAGATTGGGTGCAGTAGAAAGTTCAACATCCCCTCAGAAAACCCCATTCAAAAAGGAAGACCAATCTCCTCTTCTGGTGCAGAGTGTTACAACCTCCTGCAAAGAGTGTCAGCTACGAACACAGTTAATCATTTAATGTAGAAAGCATAAATGCAGGAATGGATGAAGGGGGTCACTGCTCATCTTGCCAAACTAGTCTGAGCATAGCTGCAGAGTTGATCCTCGGTTCCTGTGTGAGCCAGAGAGGACTCAGAGCTTGTGTGGTGGGAACCAGACAAGTGGTGACTCAGGAGTAAGAGTGAGTAAGATGTTGTGTGCAACTGCCCAGGAGGACACATGCATGGAGGGAGAATGAGCACTTAAAAACATAGAATCATAGAATTACAGAATAGTTTGGGTTGAAAGAGACCTTTCAAGGCCATCTAGTCCAACATCCCCTGCAGGGAGCAGGGACACCTTCAACTAGAGCGGATTGCTCAGAGCCCCAGCCAACCTCACCTGGAATGTTGCCAGGGACAAGTTATCAACCACTTCTCCGGGCAACCTGGGCCAGTGTTTCACCACCCTCAGTGTAAAATTCTTCCTTCTATGTAGTCTAAATCTCCCTCTTCTAGTTTAAAGCCATCACCCTTGGCTGGTCTCTACAGGCCCTCCTAAAAAGTGTGTCCCCATCTTTCTGGCAGGCCCCTTTAAGTACTGGAAGGCTGCAAGGTCTCCCTGGAACCTTCTCTTCTGCAGTCTGAACAGCCCCAACTCTCTCAGCCCGGCCTCATAGCAGAGGGGATCCAGCCCTCCCAGCATTGCTGTGGCCTCCTCTGACCCCGCTCCAACAGGTCCCTGTCTCCCCTGTGCTGAGGACTCCCGAGCTGGACCCAGCACTGCAGGGGGGTCTCCCCAGAGCAAAGCAGAGGGGCAGAATCCCCTCCCTGACCTGCTGCCCACGCTGCTCTGGATGCAGCCCAGGATGCCGCTGGCTTCTGGGCTGTGAGCGCATGTTGCCGACTCATGTCCAGCTTTTCACTCCCCAGAACCCCCAAGTCCTTCTCCGAAGGACTGCTCTTCATCACCCAGCCTGGATTGGTACCGGGCATTGCCCAGAATATTCAGTGAAGAGTTTTTAATTTATTCTCTAATAATTGTCTTTCAACATGTAGCTACACTATCATTATTGTTGTGCTCCTAGGAAACTATCATGCTGTCCTTAAATTCACTCTCTGAATGCCTTCTCCTGCCTTTTGGCACTTGGCCTGTTTTCTCACTGACTTTGCACCTGTGTGCTCTACTGTGAAAATAGTAGCAATTATTGGTTCAGCTTCCCTTTGTAGCCTGCAATCACGGAGCTCAAAGGAAGGCAACACTGACCAGCTGTGGGAGGCCAGCTGCTCTGTTCTGATCCTGTGCATGCACCGATGGCTACAAAGTCCATCTTGAAATATCAGTAACTTTGGTTTTTTGTACACTGGGTTTAAAATAGGAGCAAAGGAAATAGCTGAGGTGAAATGAATTTGTGGAAAGTCGCTGTCTTTGACGTGAAGCCTGTATGAAACTCTTTGGAAGTATGCAATCCAAGTGTTACAATATTTTAACACTAATTCCTAATAGTCCACATCAAGCTGGAAGGGTCCCATTGTGTATAGTTCACAGGAGTGGGACTCTTGGAAGCATCTGATTTCTCAGTGATTTTTTTGGCGGGACAGCAGAGGTAGCTTGCCTTAAGAGTTAAACTCACTGAGGTTTTCCTGGTTTGACACAGGAAAAAAATTACTATATAATTATGTCTTGCAAATTAATTTTTAGACCATTTTAATGACATATCCAAACACTTCCTGGGTAACTTCATAGAACATTAATCTATTTTGCTTCAGTTTAGTTCTCTAAGCATATGATCATACTCCTTCCTGTACATCACTTTCAGAAGGGTAGCAAAACACAACATTAGTATCTGGAAAACAAATTTCTGCAGAGTAGATCTGCCTGTGTGTGGGTGTGTAAAGATTAAAATGATTTCCTGTTGTCTGAGACAGATTGGAAGGTTTAATCCTTCAGGCTATAGCCTTCCAAACGCTCATGACTTAATACTTATTTCGCAATAGATTTCTGAAAAAGTTTAGCTAAGTATCTGAATCCCTACTGGGCCATTTACCTGTATTCTGCAAGATTCTTTCAGGATTAGCTCCTGCCTGAGATCTTCTCTTCCTAGCTAGTGGAGAGTCGATTCTACCAGCTCTGAAAGGACTTCAGTTGCTATAGAAAATGTCCGATGTCTTAGCTTGCATTTTTCTTTTTAAACTAATAGCTCACGTTTCTCACCTGCTCCTAACAGAATTGAACATAGCAATTAACATGCATTATTAGATTTCTGTGTTTCAGTCACCTGTCCTTTAGTAGCTTTTCAAACTCCAACATAAACTCTTGAGTAATTACTGTGAGGTTTCCTTTGTGCTCAGTCTTTACTAGAACACATAACATCATGGCTATTGACTAGGTGTAACATTTTACTTGGCTTTATGGTTTTGTTTTTTGAGCTGCAGGGTTGCTCTGAAATCCATATTAAGAGCTTCTAAAAACTGTGCTTTGAGGGAATAGCTGATATTTTGACTCAAGAGCAATTTCATAAGTACAGGTGTTTGTTTTTAATGTAGCACTGTATAAATGTGTTACTTCACTTTCAAATTTCTTTACCAGCTTTTTAAAGCCCTTATAATAAGCAGGTTACACACTTTGAGGGCTTTCAGAATGAAAATTACATTTGAGAAATACTTTATCCACTTCAGACTTCTTTACTTGGATGATTCAAATCAATTACATCTCAAGGTTCTTGTAGAAGTATTCAATTTTGTCTGCTGCAATTACTGTTGTAGTGGAATCTAAGAGTGTAAAAAGGAGTAGGAGGCTGTGATGAGAACTTAGCACTTGTCTGCCAACATTACTGAAGGTAGAATGAATACCTGCCAGTAGCATACAATATATGGTCAGCTTTGTAACCGTAGACATCTTAGTGTTTATAATCTATTCAGTAACTGTTCCCTTCTTGTATTCGTGGAATCACAGAATGTTTTGGGTTGGAAGGGACCTTGCAAGGTCATCTGCTCCACCCCCCACCCTTGCAGGGAGCAGGGACATCTGCAATGAGAACAGGTTGCTCAGTCTTGTCCAACCTGACCTAGAATGATTTTAGGGATGAGGCATCTACCACATCTCCGGGCAACCTGGGACAGTGTCTCACCACCCTCAGTATACAAAATTAATTTCTTCTATCTTGTCTAAATCTCCTCCTTTTAGTTTAAAACCATCATCCCTTGTCCTGTCACAACAGACCCTGCTAAAAAGATTGTCGGCATCTCTAGGATAGGACCCTTTAAGTACCGAAAGGCCACAAGAAGGTCTCCACGGAGCCTGCTCTTCTCCAGGCTGAATAACCCCAACTTTCTCAGCCTGGCCTCACAGCAGAGGGGTTCCAGACCTTTGATGGCCTTTGTGGCCTCCTCTAGCGCCACTCCAACAGGTCCCTGTCTCTCCTGTGCTGAGGACTCCAGAGCTGGACCCAGCACTGCAGGGGGGTTTCCCCAGAGCAGAGCAGAGGGGCAGAATCCCCTCCCTGACCTGCTGCCCACGCTGCTCTGGATGCAGCCCAGGATGCCATTGGCTTCTGGGCTGTGAGCGCATGTTGCCAACTCATGTCCAGCTTTTCAATCCCCAGAACCCCCGAGTCCTTTTCCACAGGGCTTCTGTCTATCCATTCATAGAATCATAGAATGGCTTGAGTTTGAAGGGGCCTCTATAGATCATCTAATTCCCATGCACCTGTCCTGGGCAGGGACACCTCTCACTAGACCAGGTTGCTCAGAGCTTCATCCAGACTGGTCTTGAACACTTCCAGGGATGAGGTGTTTACAGCTTCTCTGGACAACCTGTTTCAGTGTCTCACCATCATCATAAGAAAGAAGTTCTTTGTAATGTCTCATCTAAATCTACCCTGCTCTAGTGTGAAATGATTGTCCCTTGTCCTGTCACCACATGCCCTTATAAAAAGTCCCTCCCCAGCCTTCCTGTAGGCCTCCTTCAGGTACTGTAAGACTGCTATAAGGTCTCCCTGGAGCCTTCTCTTCTCCAGGCTGAACAGACCCAACTCCCTCAGCCTGGCCTTGTAGGAGAGGTGCTGCGGCCCTGTGATCATCTTTGTGTCCCTTCTCTAGATCTGCTCCAATAGATCCATGTCCTTGTGGTGAAGGCTGCAGAGCTGGATGAGGTACTCCACGGTCTCGGAAGAGCAGTGTAGAATGGTAGAATCATTTCCCTTGACCTGCTGGCCCCATATCTTTTGATGCAGCCCAGGATACAGTTGGCTTTTTTGGGCTGCCAGCGCACACTGCAGACTCATGTTTATCTTTTCAATCATGCCCTAGCCTGTATTGATACTGAGGATGGTCCTGACCCAGGTGCAGACCTCGCAGTTGGTCTTGTTCAACCTCATGAGGTTCACACAGGCCTACTTCTCAAGCTTGTCCAGGTCAGTTATATTGCATAAAACAGTTTGTGTACTATTAAAAGGCTGTAAGTTTTCTCCCATAAATCTACTTTTATTACCACCAAGGTAAGGCAAGAATATGATTTTTTTTGTTTGTTTGTTTGGGTTTTTTTACTAAATGTTTCATTATTGCACTTCTTCAGTGGTCCCTTTTAACATCTCCAGAGTGCATCAAGTATGTAGGAGGAAAGAGTAAGTGCCAGTCCTCAAAAGTTCTGGAGTCTGGAAGACTTCGGAGCAAATATATAATTCCCATTTTTAAGCTACTTAGGACAGCAGCACATTCCTCTCTCCAGTGACAAACAAACATGTTTGCTGAATAAACTACATACATTCCTTGGCACTGTTCTTGCAGAATTGAAACCTAGCACTTCATCTCATTCTCAGAAACATAGTGAGAATGCTGAGATTAAACTATTTATATTTTCTGATAATGCCTGTCAAACCCTTTTTTAAATGCTTCTGTTATTCTGCTCCCAGATTTTAAAATAAAAAACACCTGGCAGTTTAGAGTAAAACAAAAATTGTTGTGTCTGGTGTGAGACATACTTTTGTGAAATTGCCTGTGTTGATGCTGTTGCTATTGTCATAGTATTTTTTTTATATAGTTTTCTGTTCTCTTCTTTCAAGATAAAGCTCTTGCAAAGTGAGTGCATGCATTTTGCTGTGAAACCATATCAGCCTTCTTGTTAGTTTTGAAGTGAGTATGGTAAAGCACACTTACACTATCTGTTTGGGAGTCTCTTGGCATTGCTGTTAACTCAAAGCTATGCTTCGTTGCTACTTTTTGTAATTGAAACTTTACATGACACTTCTGCAACCTACCAATTGATTACTTAAGAATTAGTTTCATCAAATCACATTACAGAGCATGGGAATGGAGAATCATAGAAGGGTTTGGGTTGGAAGGAACCTTAAAGGCCATCTGGCACAACAACCCTGCAGTGAGCAGGGACTCTACAATTAGAGCAGGTTGTTCAGAGTCTTGTCCACCCTGACTTGGAATGTTTCCAGGGATGGGGCTTCTGCTGCCTCTCTGTGCAAATTGTGACAGTGTCACGCCACCCTCCGTGTACAAAATTAATTCCTTCTATCTTGTCTAAATCTACCCTTACATTTTAAAGCCATCACCCTGTGTCTTGTTGCAACAGGCCCTGCTAAAAAGATTGTTCCCATCTTTCTGATAGACCCTTTTTAAGGACTGAAAGGCCACAAGAAGGTCTCCCCGGAGCCTTCTCTTCCCTAGGCTGAACAACCCCAACTCTCTCAGCCTGGCCTCACAGCAGAGGAGTTCCAGCCCTCCCAGCATTGCTGTGGCCTCCTCT
>WTSP01023067.1:15155-29428 GCA_025331215.1 Actenoides lindsayi
GCAGAATCCCCTCCCTGACCTGCTGCCCACGCTGCTCTGGATGCAGCCCAGGATGCCATTGGCTTCTGGGCTGTGAGTGCACAGTGCTGGCTCATGTCCAGCTTCTCACCCACCAGTAGCCAGAGGTGAGTCAGAGGGCAGAATTGCCTGTGATGCCTGGCCTTTCCTGGAGCAGTAAAAGATCTCTGTCCCTAAATCCTCTATGAAGACTTTTCCCAGGAGATTTCCAGCTCCATGTTAAGAGCTGAGACTACACAGCTCTTCCTGATGCCTCGCTGCTCCGTTTTTATCTCTCATGTGACTTGCTCATACCTACACAAGTTTATCTTTGAGTTCAAGCCCAGAGTCCTTAGGCAGTGTCTCTGCTCTCCTAGGTGAAATCAAAGCCTGGTGTGAAATAACATGAGGGAGAAAAGGGCCTGGACACAGCAAGGATTTCACTTCTGCAACCCAGTCTGTGCTGGCAGATCTCCTTCTACCTCCTCATGGTCACCAGAAGCAAAACACTCCCATTGAACTGGGAGCACTGGTTGGGCCAGGGCTGAGCCAGCACTTAGCTTCAAGGTCTCCTTGTCCCTGGGGTCCTGAGGTGCCAGGGCAGGATGAAAACCATGGGAGTTTCAGCAATGATCATACAAATCCCTAGGAATGTGAGACAGGCAGGATGGGTAGGTCTGGCTGCCTGGCCAGGGAGAGCAGCAATGACTATTCCTAGCCCATGGTCAGAGCAGGGTTGGGCAAAGCAGTGTCAGAGGAACCCACATTTCTGGGACAGGAGCACAGGATGCACCCCCAACTGCAGGCACAAGCCAGCTTCTTAGAGATGGATTTTGCCACCTTTAAATGTGGAAGACATTTTGCCTTCATGCCTTGGACTGCAAAATCCACCAGTGCCCATGCCATTGGGATGCTTTGTGCCAGCCTCAGTGGGATGGAGATAGTGATATGGGAGTAGCATCCCTCTTCCCAATCAGTTCATGCTGAGCTCCGTGTAGGAGATGTGAGCTAACTCAGTCCTGGTAGATTAAAATAACTTGGAGGTCTTCATGCTCAATGCAGCAGGTTGTCCTCAAGGGACAAGCAGGAGGGCACTGTGGACAAGACCTGCACATCCTGCCATTGCTCGTGCAAATTAGTCCAAACCACCTCCCAGACATGGTTTGGACTCACTCTGAAGATATCATAGCTAGTAAAACCCATGCAAAACTCCTTCTTTCAACCAGGTTTGTAAAAGCCCCTAAAGTGCTTGTTTTGGTTTGTTTCATGCCTAGCCAGCTCAGCTCAGCACCTTGCTCTTCAGCAGAGGGTGGATCACAGGTCAGTAGTCTCTTGCAGCCCCAGCAGCATGGAGAACCTGTTCATCTCGTCTCACTTCCAGCTTCCTGCTCAACCTGCCAAGAGCCAATCCCAAGAGGAGGCATCTCATCCGGGCAGCGTCCTCATCTTCTGGAAGCACGGTGAGAGCAGAGAAACATATTCAGCTTCTCCTCCTTTCCCCCTGAGATCAGCCCTGCCCACTCTTCTGATGGTTTCATTTTGAATTTCCCCTCCTCTTCTTGGTCTAGGAGGCTTTTTTCCTGCTTCAAACACTCTCTGGCATTTCTGGTGCTGTAAACAAACCTCTCTCATTGAAAATCCTACAACCCAAAAGTGGTTGCATTTCACTGGCAAGCCTCATGTGGTGTTAGCAGCCAACACAGCAATCACTGCAGTCCTCTACATCACGGTGGGACTGGTGCGAGTACACTCATTTTCAGCAGCACAGCAGATGCAGAACAAGGACATGTCTGCTCCTTGGGGCAGGTTTCCCCTCCTTGTTTGCCGGACAGGTCAGAGAGGCCACGAGTTATTTGCTTTGAACATGAGGTAATGTCTGGGGTGGAAAGGTTACAACAAAGACGCTTCCAGTGTTATGCTAGGGAGACCAGCAGCCACCAGCAAGCTGTGCTGGGCAGCACTGGTATAATGAGGAAAGCAAATATTATGTTATATAGGGGTAATGAGCTGCTGCTGCTTTTTACTGCTGGGCCCATCCGGAGAGAAAAACCTCCTTAAATAGTTGAGATTCCTCTGACCAGCACAGGGATGAGAGGAATAACATTTGGGAAAGGGACACACCCCAAATAACAGCGTCCGCGTGCTGGGTGGAAAGCAGAGTACAGACGGCATCTCCCGGCCACAGATGGTTCCCATCAAGAAGAATTTTTTCTTGTTAATCCTAAAACAAGCTTGAGATATATTTTTATTTCAGAGTTAAGTGAAGAAAAAAAGAAACTCCAACATGTCCCCCTGTTTTTCTGGCCTCACTCCCTATTTGGCCTCTGCTCTAAGCAAGCACAGAAAATTCATTTCATGTTGAAGGCAGGCCCTAGCAGAGACCCTGAAGCCAAAACCTCCTGGGGTGTTTCTTCCAGCTCTTCTTGACCTGGAAATTTATTCCATTCAATCTGGAAATAGAGGGGAAAATCTAAAGCCAGGACTGTCTCACTCAAGTACTGAATTTAGCCAGGACAGGGAACCTGAAAGGAGTTGAAATTGAACCTTGACAAGAGTGCAAAAGTCAATGTAAATCTCTTCGGGGTTTGTACCCCCATCATGCATCCATGACCTGCCTGTGGCTTGCCCATGGCCTGCTTTGCAGGAGGCGGAGCAGGTGAAGAGAAAGGAAGCCACATATGAGAAAACAAATAGGTTAATTCCTAGACAGGATGAAGGGAGTAAGATCTTCTGGAGGAGGATCTGGCTCTATCATGGTATCGATGAGCTCCTACTATACCTGTGGAGAGAAAGGTCCCCCTCCCTGTCCCTCCTAACCTGTCATCATTTTAGGGGCTCATTTTTTTTCTCATTTTATAGCTGAAAGAAAGGAGAGAAGAAATCAAGTGCTTGATAAAAATAACCAAGACTCTTTCAGGCTGGCTGGGAGGAGCACCCCTACTGCCAGCAAGTGCTTGGCAAGAGACAATGATCTGGGGACATATTTTAAAGCATCCTCTGGTGCATTCTGTGCTGTTCATCGAGGGATCAATGATATTCAAGTGTCTGTGGGGGTGTCAGCAAGGGTGGCCAGCACACAGGACCTGCTCGTGCTGCAATTCTGACCTTTAAATCTTAAACCCCCTTTGAGCCAAGCCCTGAGCTAATCCACTCCTAAAGCCATCACATGTGCTCAGGAGCATCTTTACCTAAAAAAACCCAGCAATGGTACAAACTGCATCAGCACAGAGACTGGGAATTAGTTATACTCAACAGACATCCCCAAAGACCTGCTTTTTGGACTTGCCAGTCATTCCTTCACAGCCTCCCTCCCAGTATGGCATGTTGGACAGCATTTTTCTCCAGACTTGCTGTGATGGAGCTACCAAGAGGCAGCCATTGGCATGTCCCGGGACAGGTCTGCAAGGGCAGCCATGGGTTAGGGATGTGGCCCACTTCCCAAATGATGAGCTGTGGGCCATCTGAAAGGATTCAGATGGAGGCAGGACCAGACAATAACCTTTCCTCATGGAGTGACACTTCTGGTCCCTGGGAGAAACAACCCTACAAGATGGTGATGTCTCCTTGACAGCTCAGTGGGTCTCATTAATAAGAATTTGTTTTCAGATAGATCTTCCTGGGACATTTACACCCCCCAGTGAGGCTGGGCATCTCCCTCCTCCTCTCTGGCACCTTCTTGCAGTGACTCAGCACATGCAAATGCTGACTCATCTCAATCTCCCAGCAGCATCAGACTTCCCAAGCACTCCAAGATAGGGTGGTGGGATGAGGAAAATGTTCCACTTGTCTTGAGGACACGTCACAAGGCATTGCAGACACATCAGCAGGGTGGGGAAGCCAGGGCAGGCTGGGGCACAGTGTAAGGACACTTCTTCTGTACAGGGATGTACAGAGTAATCTGGTCTGGGAGCTGCTGTCCAGCGTGGGAAGGGATTGGCAACCATCAGCCAAAATGCAGGGGGACATGACCTCCAGAACATGTGCTTCTGACTGAGGAGAAGGTTAGGAAGAAGGATTTGTAGAGGTGAGGAAGAGGATGGGTAAAGCTAGGTTTGATGTCTTGCTTTGGGGTCTGTGAAGGGTACAGACCTTGTAAAGTTAAGAGAGCTCAGCTGCACAAACCACGCATTTCAGCACAGACATCAGGAGATGATTATTCCATACAAGGATAAAAATAAGTGCTTTCTGCAGCAAACAGCATGGCTGCCAAGCTCTCAAGTCAGTCTGTGACCACCCACTGCAAATCCTACTGGAAAATCATGGAGGAACCTGCATTCACTCACCAGGGATAGGGTGGACTGCTCTTCTGGAAATCTGCAATGTAAACAATCATCCAGATATATAATTGGTCATTCTAAAAACCATACCCCTCATGCCATTGTAAGTTGTGGTGGACAATGCTCTCTGACCTGTTTTGCACGTGAATCAGAGCAGATGAACAAGATGTTCCCTTCCAGACTGAACAAATCAGCTCTAGAATGTATCCCAGATATTTCACCTGAAAAATCCTGTGATGAGAGTGTCTTCGAGCACTTGTGATACAGGTGTCTGCCACACTTCTCACATAGACAGGTAACATTAGTGAAAGACAGGGATGAAGGGCGGCTGGGCACTGCCCATCCATGCAGTGCTTCTCCCCAGAAGTGGATGCATCCTCAAGGACCTGCAATTGCATCCTCAAGGACTTCTTTTTGCCCAGTGTGACCAGCCCTGCCACATCTTGGAGAGACGATCCCAGTACTCCCATGGCCAGAGCTAAATCTCATTCATTTATATCACATTCAACTTTTCTGCTCTGTTAGTCCTGGGCAATGGTCTGTCAGTTGGCCATGCATGGCCTGAGGCCATGGAGCAGCTGTATCAAAGGCTCCATCACCCTACTTCTCTTTCATGACCCACTCTTGCCACCCACTCCCTCCTTCCCCATCTCAGATAGGTTTCAAACTGCCCAGGAGAAACCTGAGAGAGGCACAGACACAGGCAGCAGCAAACAGCAGGATCCTTTTCCTTCTACTCAGAGGGAGAAAGCCTGGAGCTGGGACAGGTCTCCAGGTGTAACCACCACATTACACACTCAGCACCAAACCTGGGCTGCCAACACCAGCTGGCCTGGTGGGATTTTTTCAGCAGGGTGATTTCTAGCCACTTAATGAGCTTTCTGCCTTTGGGTTTCATGCCTGTTTAAATTACTCTGTTAATGATGCTCTTCTGCATTAATGACCCAATTAGGAACACTGAAGTGTCTTACCCGGAGGTGAAGCCTCCAGATTTACCCATGTATAACCATCCTTTCAACAGCATCTCTGGAACATTCTTCTTCCACCGAGTGTTTAGTAGCACATTATGTTTTAGAAGTTCTTGGACTATTTTTTGAGTAAGGGATGCTCTGGGCATGTGGTATAACCACGTCAACCCCATGACAGACTGTGGTCATAGAAGTTTTCTGCCATGTGGATTCTCTAGTGTCTCATAAAGGGTCGTGCTCGTATTCAAGCCTTTCCCCCATGGGTCATTTATAACTTCTCTCTGCCTGTCCAGTTTTATAAAGCTTGGAGGCTGCTACGGCCCATTGAGTGTGTCTGAAATTGCCTCCAAAAGTGAGTTGTGTGGGGCAAGGAAGCAGAAAGTTGAGCCCACCAAAGCCTTGTTTTCCCTTCACAGCAGAAGTAGAAAGGACGTGTGATGCAGTGCCCATGCCCATTGCTGGCAACTAAAGATTACAGGCTAGTCCAGAGCAGAAGGATTGTAGGAGTCAATCTCATTTAATCCTTTCTATTTAAAGGAATAAACTACCCAGGAAAAACAGCCTAAGATTAGAAACTCACAGGATTTCCTCAAATTCCAGCCATCAGCCAGAGATGCAGCCTGGGGGGCAGTTTATTATTCTCCCAGTGCATGAATCCTGCACTTCAGCAAAGTCAAGCATGGATTACACTCTGCAACTTCGTCACAGAACCAAAACCCATGCTCAAATCTGGTTTAATGCTGTTCCATCTCTGCCTAAACTATCTCCGGTATTGTCTGATTGACAGATAGTGTTTTAGGCAGCAGTGTTTCGGCTTCGGTGGAGAGGCACAAGCAGGGGGTGTTCCCTACAAAGTGCATGCACTGGTTGATTGCTCAGGAGGCTCTTGTGCAGGAGGATCTTTCAGAAAATTTTAATGCTGAACAGAGTGAGAAGCAGAAATAAATGCAATGGTTCAACGTCTTCCCATGGTCGGAGATAACAGCACACATGGGGAGGTGGGTGGTGAGTTTAGCTGTCTCTCGAGGAAGAATGCCACAAAAATAAATGTGAAAGGGAGCAAGACCTGATAGGGAAAACCCCAGAGAGCTGGAGAGCAGCTGCAGGGGGTAAGGAGACAGAGGGGTTTGGTTCGAATCCAGATCTTACTCTGTTATGGCACTGGTGCCACATAGGACCAAGTGCTGCATCCAGGTCCTGAGGATGCTCCCAGACCCGGCAGCATAGATGAAGCTTTGTGCCTGACATCAGTGGCTGTGCGCAAACAATTTGGGTGTTGTGCCTATAAAATAGGGCTGTGTCTTTCCAGGAGCTAGGAAGAAAAGTCGTTTTTTGCATCCTGCAAAACACTGGGGTGTTGGCACTTGTGCAGTTGGTCTGGGACCAAAAAATAACAAACAGCAAAAGGTGTGGGTAAAATAGAAACAGTCACCCTATGGTGTGTGCTTTACAAGCTAGGAATTGGGCAGTCATTTGGGATTTGATTCCCCGCTCTGCTGCTTCTCCCCAACCTGGGTGAAACTTCGGCCTAATTTATCTTACAGCAGTAAAAATATAAAACCTGCTCCTCATGTAAATTTGTTGAAACCTGGTCACAGACACGCATGCAAGGTCAAGTTCAACCAATTAGCATTTTCTGGAGAAAACTATTTTGCCAGAAAAAAAACACCAAAAACCTGACCATGTTGGTGGCTGCTCCTCACTTGTGTGTTTAGGCTATAAATGTCTGGAGGCTGGGAGAATGTACACAGCAGCTTCCGCAGCACGGTCCACCGACAGCTCACTCCCATGCAACAGTCCTACCCCTGAACCAGGGGCTGGAGGGGCTGAGATTCCCTGCGGGTGGCCACTTTGAAATGCACTGAGCACAGCAGGAATACTCCTGGTTGGAGGAGCAATCTTACACCAGCCCAGCTCCCCCGAAGACATCCTTTCCCTCTTTCCTTCTTCCGGTCCCAGAGCGTAAACGCCACTGGTCACTTCAGTGTGATACTGGGGCAAAGGCTGATGCACAGAAGGAGAGATTGCAGCCTCGCAGTGAATGCTCAGTCTTGCCATATATGCAATCATAGAATGTTTTGGGTCGGAAGGGACCTTTCGAGATCATCTAGTCTATCCTGATTAAAACAAAGCAAGACAAAAAAGAGACCCCAGAGGAACCAGTGAGCCCTTTTTCTCCCCAAGCACTGCCGCAGGATGGGAAGCAATTGCCAGGGGTTGCTTTTTCCGGGCGTAGTTGTGCACGCGGAGTGTGACTCATCGCTGGAAGGAATTTCCATCTCACTCCCCTCCATGGGAGTGTTCCAACCCCTCTCTCTGCCTGGAGATTTTCAGCCATTCCCCGGAAAGCAACAAGGAGTCATCAGAGGGGCAAAGGCATCTGTCAAGAGCCGCTAAGAAGCAGAGACCTTCTCTGGCTCCAACTGTCAGCAGCTGTGCAGGGATGTGTTTGTCTGAAAGACCCTTGAGTTCCTCACTTCTTCTCAGCAGCCAAATGCATGTTTTGGAAAGGAGGAGACATGAAATTCTGAAACATTGGGGAGAGCTGCCCCATCCATGAGGGCTGGCGGACTGGGCATCAAGAGAAAGACACCTCAGATTTAGATTTACACTATAGCTTTGGACTAGACATAAAGAAGAAATTGCTTACACTGAGGGTGGTGAGACCCTGGCCCAGGTTGCCCAGAGAGATGGTAGATGCCCCATCCCTGGAAACATTCTGATCTAGTTGAAGATGTCCCTTCTCAGTGCAGAGAACCAGGTGACTTTGAAAGGTCCCTTCCAATCCAAACCATTCTATGAGTCACCTACAGTTTGTCCTGGTGATTGTCCCTAGATGCAGCCAGATCTTTCATGGTCACCAGAGCTGGGCAAGGCACAGTGAAGGCACTCTGCCTTCCCAGGAAGCCTCGGGTCTATTTGCAAGCTCAGATTAGCTGCATGTGCACCGACAACAAGTCCAGACACATACTAAGAAGGAGACATCCAGGGATGACCACACTGCCAAGTAGCCCATGAAGCCCATGAGTCATGGGATAACCACTTCCCTCATCTGGGTAAGGTACAGTCACTCACCCTTTGCCTCCCTTTCTCCTTTGAGACAAGCAGCAAACCCACAAGAGCAGAACCTCCCTCTTGCCATGCCCACAGGGCAATTCCTGGTCCTGCAGCCCATGGCAGTAGGAGCTGCCAATACTGATGTTGTAGCAGCTGCTGATGTGATACAAGACCTTCATTCCATTCACCACACAAAAGCAATAAATCCAACCCTGCACAATTTACAGTGCTGATGTAGGCCTAGGGTAGCCTTGGGGGTAAGCCTTGATTTCTCAAGGGTGGCATAAAGTGCAGAACCTGAAAGGAGATCTTGGAAGGTGGAAGGAAAGAGTCCAGATGTGGACCTCATTTGCAGCAAAATAGCAGAGAGGTCACCAACAGACAGGGACACAATAGCCACCTGCAGCAGGGTAGTCCTGTCTGAGCTGGGCCAGATGTTTGCAGCCCCAGTCATGGCTTGTGTTGGTTGGGATGTGTTTGACTTAATGTTTGAGGGATATGCTCACTAGGAGACACCTTCCACCATCATAGCAAGTCTGAGTTATGTTGAAACCATAATCCTATGTTGAAACCATACAAAACTGAGGTCCTTCCATGCTTTCATCAGATTTTTTCACTGAGCTTCATTAAGGGTTCAACAGGAATTTGGAAACCTGGGTGCAGTCCTCAGTTGCACCAGGGCACGTAACCTCACCCAGAGATTGCTGAGCTCCTCCTTCAGTGAGTCTGATTTTCTCAGTTCCCCACTTTGGGAGGCAGAGAAGATCCTTGCTGTCATGAACAAGACCTTCTGACGCTCAGTCCTCCTTCTTCCCAGCCATCACTCAGGCTAGTCCATTCTGTCCCAAAGTTGCCTTAAAGTCACTTTTTTTTTCTTCCCAGTGTGTTTACTCCTTCTTTCCTCTCCAGACTCCCTACATGTTTATAGACAGTGATGTCTCATCCTTTGTTTTTCTAGTCTAAACAAATAATTTTCACTTGGAATCACAGGGCCCTCAAAAAGCCACCGAGACATTCCTTGCCGGAGGCAGGCCCAGCTATGGTTCATGTTTATCTACCGTGTGCTTTAAGACCTCCAGCAATGGGAACTACAAGCCCTCTGCAGCATCCTCTCTCTTCATCCTTATAATTTTTCCCTGATGTCTGACTTTAATTGGTAGGACTTAAGCCTGTAACATCTCCTCCTATGCATCCTGGGCATAGAAAAGTTTATTCCTTTCCTCTTTGTGTCAGATTTTTCTGTGTATTTGAAGGCCATTTTATGTCTCCACTGGGTTTCTTTTGGATAAAAATCCCATTTCAATACTTCTTTCCCCAAAGATTGCCTTTACTGATTGCTAGTGTCTCCCATCATTTTTCTCAAAGTATTTTGTTGGTCCTCCCTGTTTTGATATCTGCACTGGGCTACACACAGCTCAACAGCCCAGGGTTCCCCAACACATACAACTGCAGGTAGACTGTTTGCAGCTCATGCATCATCCTATGCTGCCCTTTTTGCAAGTCAACACCACCTTCTTTGCCTGGTGCGCAGCAAGTGATAGATCAATGTCCCCTCTCCAAACCTGCCATTTCTTGAAGAATCCATCACGGCTCAACAGCACTCCAGATTGACCCTAACCCTTCTCTGATCTGCTGAAAACACCCTTCCAGATGCATCTGGGAATCTCATTTGCCTTTTCTAGAGCAGTGTGACACATTTAAACATCCTGTGATCAGCCAGAGACCCCCAACCATCTCATAGAATCATAGAATCACAGAATGGTTTAGGTTGGAAGGGACCTTTCAAGCTCATCTAGTCCAACCCCTCTGCAGTGAGCTAGGACATCTGCAACTAGAGCAGGTTGCTCAGAGCCCCGGCCAGCCTGGCCTGGAATGTTTCCAGGGATGGGGCTTCTACCACCTCTCTGGGAAACCTGGGCAGTGTCTTACCACCCTTAATCCTCCTCTTTACATCCTCCAGACAAACCCAGATCTGACAGGGCTGGTGCCCACTCCCCAGCATGAGACTTTCACACTGGCAAGTGCATTACTCCAGCCCTCAATAGCATCTAACCCTATGCAGCTGCATAACCTCAGCTCTGCCAATGCCTCTCAGGTTTGTGCCATCCCTCCCCATCATTACAGATGGTGCTAGAGGCTGCACTGCACCCCAGAGCTGGTTGCATCTTATGCAAACCCTGTTCAGGGTGTAACAATTCCTTTGGTCTCCTAAGAGTGAAAAGCTGTTTAAACTTTAGAAAATAGGCAGCATAGGGTAGGGCCTCCCTCCACCATGGTACTGATCCTCAGATCAGCTTTGAGAAGCTTTGTCTCTGCAGTGCTCATGCTGGCTGCTCAGGAGAGAATAAGAATGAAGAGAAGTCCTTGTAGTCCCAGCCCATCCAACTCTGCCCAGGAGGAAAGGCTGCAGGCAGAACCATAGAATGGTTTTGGTTGGAAGAGACATTAAAGATCATCTAGCTCCAACCCCCCTGCCATGGGCAGGGACACCTCCCACTAGTCCAGGTTGCTCAATGCACCATCCAACCTGATCTTGAACACTTCCAGGGAGTGGACATCCACAACTTCTCTGGGCAACATGTTCCAGTGTCTCACCACCCTCTCAGTGAGGAATTTCTTCCTAATATCTAATTTAAATCTACCCTCTTTTGGTTTATAACGGTTACCCCTCATGCTACCACTGCCCTCCCTGATAAAGAGTGTAGCAGATAGTGATATAGGTATGGCAAAGATGTGCCCCCATCTCCTGAGACACTGGCTGGTGTGCTTCTTCATTCACAAGCTATGCAAAACATACTAGCTCACCCTTTTTAGTTTCCCCCACTCTATGCAGGCAGATTGAATGTCAGTGGAAAATAATTCCTTTAATGAGTGTGCTGGGATAGATCAGCTGACTGGGTTTGCTTCAGTAAATCTCATGGTCACACAGCCCTAAATGTGCAGCAATGTCTGTCTAAGCCTTTCCGTTTATAGGACAGTGATGGGAGCCAAGGGGATGGAAATAAAGTGTTTGCAAGCAAAGGGCCATAGGGTTTAGAGGTGGAACAAGACTCCCCAGGGGAATCAGGCCATGGCTGCAGAGACATTTGCAGGGTGGGTATCAAGCACGTATCCAGGCATGAAATGGAGTTGATCAAACATCCCTACATGCATCTGATTAGTCTTCTGTACAGAGGTCAGGAGAAGGGCTATGTTGTGCAATGAGCTCTGGGCACGAGGAGAAAAACACTGGGATTCCTTTGGGAAGGCAAAGCCCCAGTGAGGCTGGGACCTGCCTTCCAGGTTGGGTTGGGGAGGTGATGTTGGAGTGGTTAGAGGAGGGATGCTGGAAGTGTGAAAGCACCTCCTTGCCTCCTTGATGCAGCCTGGCTCATCTCTCTGCCCCCACATCTCACCACCTCATTGCACAGAAGTAGAAATCCGGCTCCAGAATAAATCACAGCTGTCTCTGAGGCAGGTTGCAGCAGCATTGTCTTTCCCTGGGCGAGCTGCCATGCCATGATAAAGCAGAGCCTCCCTTGAAGGCAAGACCCTGAGCTGTTGCTCCTTGGGAAGCCACCCTGCTGATGAACTGTGTCAGTGAATAACATATGCCTTTAATTCCCCCCTTCATTCAACAGATCCCTGCGGGAAGCATCATGTCCTTAAGAAAGGCAAGATGCCTGCATAGGCACTCAGATGCCTGGTAAATCACCACAGACAGGCTGTAATAATCATGACAGGCTCTAATTGCTCCATCCTGGATATATATGTAGGGTAAAACTTATTGCTTCAGTTGGTTATTCCAGTGCAAGGGACTGTTAGAGCAGGTCTGAGCTACTCTGCAGGGATATTCCTAACCACTAACAATTGCAAAGTCAGGAGAGGAGGGGATCTGAGCATGAACTGCTCCTGATGTTTCATTTAAAATGTCCATTCCTTGAACATGAAATGTTTCATGTTAGAGCTGCAGGGGTTTTTCAGGTCAATTCATAGTTTTTGCTGGCATTTGCACCAACACCACTGAGGCTGCCACCCCTGATCATGCACCGCACAGCTCAGGGCTCACTGGCAACTGAGAAAAGGTTTGGTCTCCATCCAGTTCAGATCAAGCTAAATAAAGAAAATATAACACTTCCATGCAAGCCAAACTCCCTCTTTTCGGCTGGTGTTTGATGTGAGGCTGCAGTTTTGTATCAGACCTGGGTGGGAGACTGTAAGCATATCACTGCAAGCCCCCTCTGATGGCTTCAGCCCTTAATTTTTCCAGTTGCTAGTGCCACGTAGGAAACAAGCCCTTCCCAGCCCCTGTTAAAGGAATTGCTTGCTGCCTGGGTTGGGCTGTGCCCCCTGGCACATCCTGCAAGGACACATGGACGTGACCCAGAAGCAGGAGATCTGGCATCTCATGGAGTAGTAACTAGCAGCTACAGCAAGGAAGGGAAGCACGTCCCTCTTCTCAATATAGCCACCAATTTTGAGGAACATTGGGATACCCAGGAGATTCATGGACTTTGATTTTCCCACTCAAAAGGATTGACAATCCGGAATAGGATGAGAGCAGAGACGTTATGTTGCTTTGAGCAACCTGGTCTAGTGGTAGTTGTCCCTGACCATGGCAGGGAGGATGAAACTAAATGATTTTTTAAGTCCCTCCCAACCCAACCCATTCTATGATTCTATGAACAAGGGAAAAAAAAACAGTGCACAGCAGATACTACCAAAACCATCATTCTGACACCACGGCTTCAATTGCACCTACCCTGAGCCACCCGTAATGTGGTACATGGTAGGAAGCAGCCTTTTCTTCTCTTTGCATCCTTCAGAAATGCTGAGGACCACACTGGCTCCCACGCTGAGTGTTAAAGGGTTTCTGTGACTTCAGGATTGGCCTTGTAGCTCCCTGAGGGGATGACCTTGGCTCTTTGTGGGGTTTCTTCCTCCAGCAAAGCTTATAGAAAAGGGCTGCAAGTTGGGAAGAGAGACCAGTGTAAATAGATGGATTTAAAAATAGCAGAGACAGAGGAGATGGACTGGATGAGAGTCAGTAGCTAACAGAGAGATGGGAGAACAGAGATCAAATTAGCGTGCTGCAGGATTAATTTAGGACCCCGTTCCCACGCTGGTGCTGAGACACCAGCTCTGGGCAGGGCTTTCCCCTGAAGATACTCCCTCCATGCCTGTGGCACTGCTGCCTCAGTCACGGGGGCTTCCCCAAGGAGCAGTGGCTCCCACCCAGCTCCATGATGTCCCTTTCTGCAGAGCATCAGGTCCCACCTAAACCGATCCAACATCCCTCTCTATGGAAGTCAGGGATGGCAGGACCCTAAATCTTGTCTCCCAGGGAAGCTCTCAGGAGCCTGGAGACCTGCTGCTGCCCTGTGCTGGGAGACACTCACTCATCCCAGCACCATGGCCCATGTGATGGTCTCGTTGCTCCCCCCACTGCCCAGCTCCTGCACGGTGCCTCTGGGTGCAGCCTGGCTGTCTCCGGCCTTCCCCTACCACAGCCCACGCCTCTGCGGGGTTGGGACCTTGGCACCAAGGAGGAAGAGTGGAGCGGGTGGTCTCCACTGCACAACCTCTGGGTGCCCCACACCTGGTGGGGGTCACAACGTGGTTGCATTGCCTGCAGAGCACAGTGTGCAACAGGTCACAAGTAAAGAGCTCAGAGCCTCCCTTTACAGGGAAGAGGTGTCTCTCCTTCCACTTGCCGTGGGAACCATGCTCTTCCAGGTCAGTCCTCCCTGGTGCAGGGAGGAGAGCAGATCAAAGAGCCATCCCAAGGCATGTAGCAGAGAGGGGTTGACCTTCTTGATGGAGGGACCAGAGCTCAGGGGCTCATGGGTGTGCACTGGTCCCTTCTTGGCCCTGGCATGCTGCTGCAGAGGGGCTCATGTTGCTCCCACCTAAGGCTTTCTCCCTTGGCTCCTGGTCAAGGCCTGCCTGCAGACTTCTGAGCAGCTCCTGCTCTCTGACCCCACTGTGTCACCCT
>WTSP01023068.1:15327-50999 GCA_025331215.1 Actenoides lindsayi
CACATCTCCATGGCTTTGAAACCCCTCCAGGGATGGGGACTCCACCACTGCCCTGGGCAGCCTGGGCCAGGCCTTGGGGAAGAAGTTTTTCCTCATGTCCAACCTAAACCTCCCCTGAAGCCACTTGAGGCTGTTTTCTCTTGTCCTATTGCTTGTTCCTTGGGAGAAGAGCTTACTGATGTCAGTGAAGTTTGTCACCATACATTTTTTTTAGTGTGTTCCATATCACTTGCTTGAAGCCAGGGAAGTGAGGACTGCATCTGATCAGCTGAACCACTAAGGTTGCCGCCATGCTGCCTAAACAGGAAAGCAGCAGAAGGAATTCAGTGTTGTCACCTCCTGTGTTTACCTGCTTTTAATTTTCAAGTTTAATGAGCTTTCTTCAGACAACCTAGGATTCTGAAATGAGCTTTTGGTTAGTTCCGTGGAAACACAAGCTCTGTGGCAACCAAGCACTCCTTGGAAGGGAATTGAACAGAACATTATGCTACTTTGCATAAATTCACAGGACATGTGCATTTGAATACTGCATGTGGTATCTAACGGCAGGAATGGAACAAGCTCAGAAGGCTAAGTGAGGCTATAGATCTGCTTCTAGTTCTTTTTTTAAGTTGAGACTTCTTAGGTAACTTACTAACTAGAGGAAACCGTAACTGAGCCAAAGCTGGTTGTGGCTGGGGGAGTCACCATGTGATTCTTTTTAGGTTCTTAGCCAGGCAACTTCTTTTGGCCACACCAAAACAGGCGTTAGACTGAGCTAACCTTCTCTGTGCTCTGGCAAGGTGGGCAGGGTTGCACTGAAATACTGCTGAGCGAGGAGTTATAAGACAATGACTATTTCTCAGTCTTAGTGTTAGGTTGGATATTGATTAATTTGGACTGGTCAAGGGAATGGAGGGTAATGCCTGGTTAAAACTTGGCAACGTGCAGCCTGCCATCACTACTTAGGAGGCTGGATTAATTTCCGGAGAACAGAACTCTAAGTGCATCCAAAGAGAGAAGTATGCACTATAGAAAAAATACACACGTCGTTTCTAGCACTCTGAGATACTCATTCTGTCTGATTAAGCACACAGTGACATTTGACTGACCTTGCCAGCTGGAGGGTGAATGGATAAAATAAATGAGCTTCAGTCTCTGTGTGAACATATTTAATATGCTGGGTAGGAGGTTCCTATGACTCATCCTTTCCATTTGCTGGATGGCCTGGTATTTGTTGAGAAAAATCTGTCCTTCTGTTGAATGCTTCCAGAGATGTAATGCTTCTTGGTACTTGAATCCACTACAGGTGCCTTTCCAAATTGATACCCAGTTCCTGTACAGCTGCCTCACCTCACCGTGTCTCTCTCCGTGGGATATGGTACGAGGATTGCGGTTTGGTCCTAAGGAGCAAAGATTCCCCCGTGCCACAGGGCTAGTAGCCAACTGCATTTCTGAACATGCCATGGGCCACCGCAGCTTCAGAGTGCACCTGGCTGGATCCTACTGTCCAAACTATGGAGCTGCTTCTCCAAGCTACCCTGACTTGCTCCTTATCTAAGCAACACTGCCCTGAGTGTGGAAGGTGGCCTGTGGATTTTGTTCGTAGCCAAACACTGCATCTAATTTAACGCGACTGCCGGAGACCAGACTTGAAGAAGGAGCAGGCTCAGCACAGGTCTAGTGCTGTCCAGGTAATGGCAAACTCTGAGAAGAAACAATCATCATCTACTGCCTCACCGAGACCGTGCCTCAGTTTAATAACCTGCTTCTCAAAACAGGTCCCTGAGGAAACGGTATGTTGTACCTGAAGATCTCCACAGGAGTTTAATTAGGTGGTGTCCTTTGAGAAACATACTTGCTTTTTTTCAAGTCTCTTTGAAAACTGGGCCTCTAGTTCCTAATTATCTTGTTCTTTTTGACTGGGACAGCTAAATAAATAGGATCTGAGATGGGTGAATGAGCACGGTAAAGTGGTGTTCTTAAATGCAATCAGCCACCCATTGCTCTAACAAAAAGTGTGACAGTGCAATAACGCAGCCTTGCAAGAGATCAACATGAACCTAAGAACACTGCAAAATGTTTGCAGAAGTTTGCCAGGAATTAATCGAATTAGCTTTACCTTGGAAGATGATATAAGTCCTCCATGCTCCAGCTGAAGTTTCAAGTGATTTCTAAATGAGCGTGACATGAAATGAGCAGAAACCTAATCAGTACTTGATAGATCTAGTTGCACATCCCTGTCACCACACTGTCTCTGATATGCAGACCAGATTGAGCCGTGGAGGCCTTAGTGCAGCATCTAAGTAGCTTTAACTGTACTTACAGCAACATTAGAGGCCTCACGATGCTAAGAGCTATGAAAATTGAACCCCCGAAGTGAGAAAGTAGTGCAATAATGAAGGAAAATTTATCCAGCACCTTGGCTGTTACTGGCTTGCATAAGAAGGCTAAATGCAAAAAGGAGACGAAGGATTACTGTATGCAAATGGCTAATATTGTCTCTTCTTTCTTTTTTTCTTTTCTTCATCCTAGCTGTCTAGACAGCGAGAGAAATGCCAGGTTCATTTTCCAAGACACTGACTTCAAGATGTTTTAACACTTCGTTTATCATGGCTGCAATCTGCCCAGTCTGTTTGCTAGTTATGGATCCTGTATCCAACTGAGTTGAACATTTTTTAAGGTTATGTCATTCGAACAAGTAAAAAGGATCCCTGTCCAAGATTACAGTGAGTTTGGTATGTTTCTAAGTTGAAGAATGAAATATAAAAGTGGCTGAGATTTTGAAAATAGTAGAGGAGTAATGAATCACAAAATCACCGTGTGCTTCTTCACATGGATGGAAGTGACCAGGATGGAAGTGACTCCTTTAGAATTACAGAGTCACAGGGTGCTGGGGGTTGGAAGGGACCTCTGGGGATCATCTCATTCAACCCCCTTGCTAAAGCAGGGTCCCCAGGATCACATTGTCCAGGTGGGTTTGGAATGTCTCCAGAGAAGGAGACTCCACAGCCTCTCTGGGCGGCCTGGGCCAGGCTCTGGCACCCTCACAGTACAGAAGTTTTGCCTCCTGTTCAGATGGAACCTCCTGGGTTCCAGTTTGTGCCTTTTGCCGCTTGTCCTGTCGCTGAGCTCCACTGAAAAGAGTCTGGGCCCATCTTCTTCCCCCCCTCCCTGTAGCTCTTGCTCAGCATTGATGAGATCTCCTCTCAGTCTTCTCCAGGCTCAACAGCCCCCGGGCTCTCAGCCTTTCCTTGGCACAGAGATGTTCCAGTTGAAATGCTTGAACAGATAGGTCTGAATGACAGCTGTAAGTCCAGGTCTCCTTGTACTCATAGAAGTGTTCTTGGACTTAAAAGTTAGAAGCAAAGCTGACAGAGAGCTCAAATAAATTGTAATACTCAAGATTAAAGTATGCAGATACTACATTTGAAATAAGAATTCTGAGAAACAAGGATATGTTCTCATAGCTATGCCACTCACTCTCTCACCCTTCTTCCCCCCCAGTTCTGCTGTTGATGTCAATCTTCCCCAGTCTGGTGCACAAGAAGTGTTTTCTAGGTGTGAGAGCAAACATCAGACTTCAGCAGTCTGTCTCCCTGCGCCGTGTGTCTGTCGCCGTGATGCCCCGCTGCAGCTAGCAAAGGCAGCACTCCTGGTCAGCTCTTAGCTTCTGCCTCTCCACCGAGCCCTGACTGGGGTCGGAGTGTATGGAACTGAAAAGGTGCCTGCCGGGGAAAACCTTCCCAGGACAAAAAGCCGAGGTAGTCCACGCTGCTTTGCCTGGCGGTGCCGTGCTCGGGCTGAGCAACGGCGTTTGGCACGGTGCGACGGAGCGGGAGGCAGTGGCACTGCAGGCATGCGATGGGTAACAAGCCTGCCGCCCAGAGCAGTTGCTCTCATCAAACCTATGGAAATTCATGCAGTGTAGGATTAACGCTTGCTATCAAGCAGAATCTTGAAAAGCTGTTCAGAAAAGGAGAAGAAAAGCTTAGGATGGTTCATAAGGACAGCGCTTGCAGCGACCTTGCCATCCAGCACTTGACGGGAAGCCATCTGCTGCGCCGAGAGAGCACAGCGGAGCCCTGCCCTAATTCCTGGCACGGGGCATGACCTGCAGCATTGCAGATAGAAACCTGGCTAGGGCATTCCTTTGATGTAGCCAGGGTTGTGACCCCCACAGAGTCCAGAAGCAAAATTGAAATGTGCTCTGTCAGTGGTTTGTTGCCCAGTCTTGGGATGTCAACAGCTGCAACTAGAGAAGGGTAGGTTTAGATCGGACATTAGGGAGAAGTTCTTTATTATGAGGGTGGTTTAACAATGGAACAGGTTGCCCAGGGAGGTGTTGGAGGCTCCACCCCTGAAGTCATATAATGTTAGGCTTGATGGGGCTCTGAGCAACCTGCTCTAGTTGCAGATGTCCATGCTCACTGCAGGGGGATTGGACTAGATGACCTTGAAAGGTCCCTCCCAACCCACTGCAATTTATGATTCTGTGATTCTATGTAACTCCCTCATGGCCTGCTGCAGACGCAGCAAAGATGTTTCTGTGAGTCCCAGACTATTCTGTGCTTGTGCCCTTTGCAGAATTCACAAGGAAAACTTAGACATGCTGCATTATGACATCTTAAACATTTAGAGATGTGACTGGCACCAGAAGATTTCCCCCTTGGGTAGCTCATTGATCTAGGGAAGCAGTAAAGCACAAACTTCTCCACGTTTAGTACCATAAACAGTGACAGCACACTGGTTTGGTATGAGAAGGAGCACCAGTTATGGTTTGTTGAAGCATCAAACTGGAAGACAGAAGTGGATACTGAGTGCTGGAAATAACTAGCTGATCAGCTTTACTTGAAATCTGTTTCACTGTTTAAGCAAAACCACTCCACTATCTTTTCACAAAAAGAAAACCACGAGTTTAATGTAGAGTAAGGACCCCTGAATACAACTTTCTTTATTAGGATAGTGCAGTACAAGCATAGGAACATGGTAGTGTGACTTTAGTGAAGTGCCATGGTGTGAAGAAAAGCTTGTCATGTGATCTTTTCTGCAGCCAGTGCTCCAGCATAGTCTAGTCCGTACATGTTTCATTTCACTTTTCTATCCATTTCATAACATCAGCTCAACAGTACGTATCTTATAGGAGATGCCAGCTGACTTCGCTGGTGAGCAATCCCATCTCTATTGCTTCATCTCCAGCCAGTCATTCCTCTGGCCCCTGGCCCCATTGCTTGCTTCCTTTCTCTTTAGGGTGCCTCGTTTGCATTGCAGCCTGAGCTTGGACGGCCAGTTTATAACAGCTCTGTGCTGGAAGAGATGACTTGTATTGCTGCTGTGGGTGAGACTTCCTTGGCTGGGGGGACCCCAGAATTTCATTTCTAAAAATGAAGAGACTGTCCCAAGGAGAAGTCTGCCCTGGCTTCAACGAGAGCCAGGAATTTACTCGTTAAGTAAAGTGATGTTTATACTCAGGTGTCAGGAAACAGCTTTATCTGCTGTAAAGGTACTTGAGAGATGAGAGCAGGGAGTCAGATCTGCTGTATGGGAATGCTGGGGTGGCGGTCACCGGAGCGGGAATCTGGCTGACAGGCCCGTCTCATAGCCACATGACTAGTTTCCTTCCCTTTTTAAGATGAATTAGCAAGTAAAACTACTAAGGGTGTTATGTTATGACTGCGTTTTGAGAGCACATCTGTTATCCACGTTGGTGGGCCAGTCTGCCCGACCGCAATCGCCTTTTCCTTCTGGACTTTGGCAATACCCATTTCTGACAAACTTTGCTGTCGGCATCAGTCTGGCTGTACACCGTAAGAGCGATTCGTGGCAATCGGTTCTTTAGTCACAACTTCTCTCAGGCGCTTTTGATTGTGGCGTAAAGACACTTACTGAGTGAAATGGACAGAGGTTTGGTGGGCTTAGCAATCGGAGCACAAAATTCCATCTTTTCCAGATGTTTTCCCCTGAAATCATAAGGATCACCTATTTTAATTGTCTCGGAATCAGTGACTTCTCTCTGAATGGGACCGTCACAGCTGAAATCTCTGTCGGTGAAATCTCTTCACCACTCTTCAAATACTTCTCATTTGTTTCCCACAACCATATGGTTGTCATGAGGATTTAACCTCTATTCTCAGTGGGGCTTTCCTTTCCACAGGCAGATGAGGAGCTTACCCATATACTAGCGCGGCAAACCCAACCGCCACAGACTCGTTACATCATCAGAAAAGATGTAAGCTGCTTTCTGAGAAATTAAATGACTGAAAGGCTGGACTATGTGGAAAAGAAAAAATAAAACAAACAAAAATCATAAACTAAACTAAACTTCAGCAGAAACCTGATAAGAGATTCTGGCAAACCAGTAAGATTCTTATCTTGGGTAAATGATGGAAACTACAACATAATTTTGGTAATGCCGGTTCAGATGTAGCAAGTCAAATGCATCATAGTTCCCTGGTTCGTTTGCTGTCTCGTTTCTCGTGACTGCATCTCATTTTTAAAATGCAATACCATAATACTCTCTCAGCACCATGGCAATGGCTAAGCTTTAGCCCTTCTATCAGAGGCATGAGGCAGAGATAAGTCACTTAATATTTTTATCTCTTCAGGTATATGTTTGTTACGTGACCTTCATATTGGGAGAGCTCTTCTTCCAAATTTGGATTATCCTACCCTGACTGATGAGTTTATGGCTGATGTGGGGGAGGGAAATGCCATTGTGCCAAAATGGAATTACTTTCATATGTCGAGTCAGCCCTTATTTTCTTTTCCACTTCCACACCAACTCCCCTTAATATTCAGTTCCATATGCTGGTTTTCAGGTCAGGCTGAGACAACCTGTCGGTGTTAAGTGCTGCATGTACATGATAGGAATATTCTCATAGTGGTAGTTGTGGTGGCAGCAGAAGGTTTCTAAAATTAAGTCTCTCAGGAGACACTTTACTCTTGACAGCTTCCTGAAAGGAGGTTGGAGGCAGGTGGGGGTCGGTCTCTTCTCCCAAGGAACCAGTGACAGGACAAGAGGAAATGGCCTCAAGTTGCACCAGGGGAGGTTTAGGTTGGACATGAGGAATAACGTCTTCCCTGAAAGGATTGTCAAGGCCTGTCCCAGGCTGCCCAGGGCAGTGGTGGAGTCCCCATTCCTGGAGGGATTTAAAAGCTGTGTAGATGTGGTGCAGAGGGACATGGTTTAGTGGTGACCTGGCAGTACTGGTTTAATGGTTGCACTTGATGATCTTTAAGGTCTCTTCTAAACAAAACAATTATGATATATTACGGAGCAGGTATGTTGTACCAGTGATGCCTTCTCTGAGCTCTGAACTATTACAGACAGCTACACCCCCACCCCCAAACTGGTATTGGTTGGGGAAAAGCAACACTAATTTACTTTCAGTATAATAAGGTTTCTTTACTGTTTGAAGTCAATGAGCTTTACAAAGTCAGGCCATGGTATTTCACAGCTAGATTCAAATACATAGAGCAAAAGAATATAAAGATGTTATTGAAACTGAAATTTAAGCATAACCAAAGCACAGAGATGAGACTAAAAAAGGAATTCTCTCCAAAGGCACAGTGCGTTATGTGCTGATTCCATTAAGGATTTTATTACTTTAGATATGGCTAAGCATAATGCTTTTACATGGAGGAACAATGCGCTGGGTGATGATTTTTAAAAGCCATACAGCAATGCTGTTCTTCAGCTTACCAGCTTTTCTCCTGAGGCTTAATTAAAAAGAGTATACTGTCCATCTCCATATGGAAATACTGGCACACTAGAAACTTCGCTTTGCTTTGATGTTACTGATTGGTGCTTAAAAAGCAGATATATCCAGGTGTCATACTTCTATTTCATATACTGATTATGATAAATACTGCTGCTTTCTAATAGCTCGTGAATCTCAGCTTTGTGGCCCTGAGAAACTGCAGGACGTGCAGCCTCAGTTTATGGGCTTGGACAACATAACACAACAACCAGTTGTTCAGTGTCATCCGTCATCGCAAAGAAATTCCTCTGCCTACTCCTTCCTGCTGCCTTCTGGATGGGAGGTGATCCTGTGAGCTTGTGGGATGTTGCTGTTCTCGTGACAACGCTGAGTTTTCCAACTCTCCTTATGCTACTACTATGACACAATCATACACAGATCATGGCTCCTAGCAAAATAATGAAATGGTGGCTGAGATGGCATTTTCCCTCCAAGGTAAAGATGCTGATGACTTTGCGAAGCGTGTTTTGGGAAGCAGGATATGAACTTTGCGACCCCTGTACTCCAGTAATGTCAGGATGCAGCAGGCTGCCTGCAGGCAGATTCTTCCTGGGAAGACTAAAACGTGGGACTTCAAGAACGCCCAAGTGTGAGTCTGTAAGGTGCAAAGATTATGTGTGTTATCATTAAGGGGGCAAAAAGCAGGAGAAGTAGGTGCGGGAGAAAGTATCACAGAATCACAGACTGGTAGGGGTTGGAAGGGGCCTCTGGAGATCATCTTATTCAACCCCCCTGCTAAAGCAGGGTCACCCAGAGCAGGGTGCCCAGGATCACATTGTCCGGGGGGGTTTGGAATCTCTCCAGAGAAGGAGACTCCACAGCCTCTCTGGGCAGCTTGGGCCAGGCTCTGGCACACTCAAAGAAGTTTCTCCTCATGTTCAGGTGGAGACTCGTGGGTTCTACTCTGTGCCTGTTGCCCCTTGTCCTGTCGCTGGGCACCACTGTCAAGAGTCTGTCCCCATCCTCTTGACCCCTGCCCTTTAGATATTGGTCAGATCCTCTCTCAGTTTTCTCTTCTCCAGGCTAAACATCCCCAGGTCTCTCAGCCTTGGCACAGAGGTGCTCCAGTCCCTGCGGCATCTTTGCAGCCTCAGCTGGACTCTCTCCAGTAGTTCTTTGTCTCTCTTGAACTGGGGAGCCTGGAATTGGACCCAATATTCCAACTGTGGCCTCACTAGGGCAGAGTAGAAGGGGAGGAGAACCTCCCTCAACCACACTGTTCTTCATGTACCCCATATGATTTAATATAGAATAAAGCAGCCAGCGCAGAACACATGAGGCCCGTGGAAGCGAGGCAGGCAGTTTGCAGCCTGGGCTGTCCACATCCTGGATCAGAACGGCCTCTGCTATCACAGTGAGCTCACCTGGCAGCCAGCTGGGGCTCACTCCTGCTGGTGACACTGGCAGGACACTTCCCCCCTGCCTGCTGTCCTGCTGTGTCTGTGCAGAGTGCACACTTTTTATGGCAATACCTGAAAAGTCTCTTCCACTACTCCCACATCCGCCAAGAGTTTGAACCCCATTTGGCCTTAGAGTCATGAAGGTAAATAAGCTGATAAAGTCAAGGATAGATGTGATGGAATTGCAATGTTAAAAAAAAAAAAAAAAAAAGAAGAAGAAAATCAAAGAGTCTTTAACTTTTCACTTTGATTGAAACATATTTGGAGGACTAGTTAATTGTGGATCAGCTTCAGAGTGTTGCATTTCTGTACTGAGTAAAGCCTTCACTTGACTGCTAGGAAGCCACAGCTTTTTGTTGCTCTTTTATTAAATGTATAGCTGGTGCATATGCATGAGTGGAGCATCAAAGCCAGCTCAGCAGTGAATTATTTCTGTTGCTGAAAAGGCTGTTAAGACTGCTCATTCTGATAAGGCTTGTGTTGTTACATCTCTGCTAAGCCATAAGTCAGTATAAATAACCCATTTTCCAATTGTCTGCTATCTGGGATGATCCTGCTTCTGAAACTTTAGTCTTAAAAAGTGACCGTTTCTAGAACAGATGTATGTTTGTCTGGATTCAATATCAGGTAAGAATAAGAAAGTCTTGGTCCATCAGACACAGACTTATGAATAGTGGTTGAGATGTTCAGGCCTGGAATGGGTCATATCAGGAAGTCTTCAACTAGTTAAATTCTTTGGACAAAAGTTGTAAGAAACTGCCATTTCAGTTATGTTAGCACCTCTGCAAATACAGGTCATTAAAATGTTGAATAACTTCCCTTGCAGGTGTATCTGCAGAAAACTACAACTAAATGACAGGACAAGAGGAAATGGTGTCAAGTTGGCCAGGGGTGGTTTGGGTTGGACAGGAGGCATAATGTCTTCCCTGCAAGGGTTGTCAAGGCCTGGCCCAGGCTGCCCAGGGCAGTGGTGGAGTCCCCATCCCTGGAGGGGTTTCAAAGCCACGGAGATGTGGTGCTGAGGGACATGGTTTAGTGGTGAACTGCTGGTGCTGGGTTAACAGTTGGCTTTGAGGATCTTACAGGTCTCTTCCAGCCAAAACGATTCTGTGATTCTACAGTTCTACAAAACAAAGATCAATAATTATAGATTTCTGGCAGTTCTGCATAATGCATTTATTTTTATATCTTATGTTGTAACCACTTCAAATGCAGACTTGTCATGTTCTCTCTTTCCAAGGAAACAGCTTCAATCAGCTCTACTAACAAAAGTCTATTTTGCTGGTGTTACAGGAAATAGAACTTAATGACCTTTAACCAAGTAATGGAAGAGTATTTCCCACGATAAACCCTAGGTCATCGCCAACATTTGCTGTATGCTGCTGGCATTTAGGACAGATGAGGGGGTTTTGCCTTTACAGTAAACAAGATTCAAAAAGTCTTTGGAATAACAGAGGGCCAGCCTCTTACAGCTTGGCAACTGGTAAGAATGGATTCCCTTCCCTTCTCCAGGCTCTCGGAGGGGACTCCCTCTCAAAGCTGGTTCAGCCAGACAATTTATCTTCCAATGAACTACTCATCCTTTGTCTAAAAAATGATTTCCAAGAAGATACGCTGTCTCTGCCCCAGTTTTCTCTGCTGCACAGGGACTTGCTAAACTGTTTACTCGAACTTCATATTACAATTTCAGGTCCGTGAAGCCAGAGCAGGTTTGCCTTGGGAGAAGAAAATCTTTTTTCAGTCCTGAGTGTTCGCTAAAGACTTCCTCTGTATTCATGATCAAGTGTGACATTTGGAGTGGAAAAGCACAAGCATATCTGCTCCAATCTTTTCAGCTGCATCTGGTGTAATTGCCAAATTGAATCTTGTGATAACTTAAGTGCTTGATTTATTGTAGCCAGCCTGTGGGATTTCTAATAAAGTTGCATAATGCTAGGATGCTGTTCAAAGCCTGGTATCTGCAATTACATGAGACCATCTCTTTTCCTGTAGGAAAGGTGCCTGTAGTGACATTTGAAATGTGGCCTGAGGGAATGTGACTGCCTAAAAAGGAGCAGCTGATTTTTTGTTATTCTGGGAGGCTGACCATATGGTGCAGCACAAGGCCAAGCAAGTTTCTGCCCGTGCTTTGCCAGCCTGTCTCTTTGTGCTCCCTGCAGTCTTCTCTCCTCCTCTGGCAGGGAAAAGTTTTGTGTGTCTCTTTTCCAACTTATTAGATCTAGTGGCAAGGCATTGCCCTTCCCTATAAACCTGGCTTCATCAAACGTGCTTGGAAGTCATGGCCCAGTAGCCATGTGGGCAATCTAGTGCCTGTAGTAGAAATGGGTGGATGCCTTTCATTTCACTCCTTGCACTGCACTTGGTTGAGCCTATTACTGTGTTTTTCCACAATATTATCAACTGTGGCATCCAAATTATCTTCACAAAGTACTAACACTGGCCTCTGCTCCACTGTTTCCTCTCTGTCGTATGGTTGTTTGGGCTCAAAGATGAAGAAAGCATTTGGTCTAGGATAAAATTAATTGGCTCTTAAAAAACAAGGAGAACTGATTTGAGTCTTGACTGGTGCCAAGACCCTTTAACAGAAACTGTTTGCTAAAGAAACCTTTATATTTCCTTGGCATCAACTTTATCTGGAAGGTTGGATCCGGCTGACAATTTATTATTCTGTGGCAATTCTGTGAGGCTGGAGCGTGGCACAAGCTTATTAGACAAATCCTATGAAATCAAGCACATGGGAAAGTTTAAAAAAGGAAATGTAGCAGTGGGCTGGTAATTCATCTGGTCAGCTTTTCAGGCACAGAGTTAATACTTTGTGGTGGAGAGTTGATACTTCCAGTGGAGAGCTCAGTCACTTAGCTGTGTTTAGGTGGATTATGCCGATACTGGGTGCTCTGCATAAGGCAGAATCTCCAATCTCCAGGCAAATATGCACTTCTGGATGCTTGTCTCCACAGCTTCAGCATCTTTAACCTCCAGTGCAAATGGCTTGCTCGGTTTTCTAAGAGTACAGCTCAAACATACTAGTCAGTTGGGTTTGGGACAGCATGGCTACTGCCCCTGACCTTTTAATTACAGTACCGCATATCTTTTGGGAGACAAATTCTTTGTTGCTCTGAAAAATGAATCTAAATGCTGGCTTGTGCAGACAGAACCAAGGGCTGTGGTCCCCGCCTGGTGCCACATGCACTGTGTGGATAAGAAGCAACCTTCTCCTGAATTGAGCTGGATGCCTGTTGCATTAGCACAGAAAGCTCAATACTGCAAGTGGCTTTTCAGAAGCAGAGACACTGTCAACTCAGCTCTGAGGTTATGCAGCTCATGAAGTGTGTACCTAGCTGAAGGCAACAAAAAAATGTGCAGCTTCTTTGAGATCAGTGTGCTACTGAGTTGGTTGAAAGACAGAAATGAACCCAAGAGCAGATAAAACAAGAGTGAGCTATCTGACAGTGATAGCACCACTGGTTCCACTGTGATAAGCCTGATTTTACTGAAATATAGCTGTCAGTTGTGACTAATGCAATGGGCAATACCTTGGAGGTAGTATCCAGATGGGGGTCTGTCTCCTCTCCCAAGGAACAAGTGATAGGACAAGATGAAACAGCCTCAAGTTGTGCCAGGGGAGGTTTAGGTTGGACACAAGGGGCAATTTCTTCCCCCAAAAGTTTGTCAAGGCCTGTCCCAGGCTGCCCAGAGCAGTGGTAGAGTCCCCAACCATGGAGGGGTTTCAAAGCTGTGTAGATGTGGTGCTGAGGGCCATGGTTTAGTGGTGACCTGGCAGTGCTGGGTTAACATTTGGACTCAATGATCTTAAAATGATTCTTCCAACCAAAGCAATTCTGTGATTCTATGACTTTCATATTTTTTCCTTCTAACTGGAATATCGTGCACTCTGTATCTGATTCGAGGAACATCCTAGTAGAAATGCATACAAGAAATGAACATGCCAAGCTGTGAACCCATCAGGTTGTGCACAGGACAGACCCAGTCACTAGCAGAGTGTCACAGACCAGCCTAAAGTCTCAACAGAAATGAGGCATAATCCCTTTTAGCAGCTATACTACGTATTGAAAGTACTTCAGGTTCAGTAAGGTTAAACCTGAAGTGGTGTCAGTCCCTCTTAGAATCAGAGCAGGCTCTTAAATATACCTAAATCAGTCCATTTGCAGAGCTGAGAAATAGCCTCTTGGCGACTCTCCCCTCTGACCTAGAGTTGTAACTTGAAAAGTCATGAAAAATAGCTTTTGTAGCCCCAGCTGATACTTCGGAGGTTGTGATAATGCCCCAAGCAATGCAGTAGCAATTCCAGCAGCTGACTCTAGAGAGAAATTGTGAGTTTGCACCGAGCTTCTGGAGACAGACTTTGCTGTTAGCTTGCAGCTACAATGTCTATTATAGGACTAATTAACATTCAAGCTGAAAAATCATTACTTCTAAAACGTAGCTTTTATTCTCTGATACTTATGGTATCAGCTATCATTAAATGTGAAACTGGAGAGAAAAGCTTTTGGAAGAATTCCACTTGAGCTTGTCAGGCTAACTTGAACCCCCATCTTACTGAACAGATTTAAAGAATCAAAAGACTCTCATTTCACTGATTCCTGCAGCAAGTGTTCAGAATACTTTTCTGGTATACACAGGGCATTAAAAGACTCCAGCGTGAAATCTTCTGGCATTATTAGTTAAGTCAAATCTGAATTAACTACAGCCCCTATTATCTCCTTCCTGGGAGGAAACAGAGGTGCCTCGCTAAAAGGGTGCAGTAAGAACACTGGTTAAATCAAAGAGTCGTACAGTTCTGTATGACATTGGCCAGCTGCAGATTATAAAGAAGAGTATAAGGATAGGAAATAGAACTGAGTTCTTCATAAAGAGAGTGGTCAAGGCCTCAAAGAGGTTTCTGAGTGGGGCTGTGAAATTTCCATCCTTGGTGCCACTCAGAATTCAAATAGATAAAGTCCTGAGCAGTCTGATCGAATTTTGAAATTAGCCTGGTCTTGGGCAAGGAGTGAGGGTCCTTGGACCAGGTGGCCTCCAAAGATCCCTTCAGCCCTAAATTAACCTCTGATTGTCATATTCCTAACCTCGGGTTACCTGTGGCAGGTGAGGCTTCCAGAATCAGAGGTATGGGTCTGTATTTAGTAGCCTTTCATGTTTTAATTATCTTCTATGAATTTGTCCGTGGTCTTTTTTGAACATCTATAAACTTGTTACCCCCAATACTTTGGATCAAAATGTTGTACAGCTGCTGCCTTCAGTTTTCCTTGAGGCTGCTTGTTTCCTGTGGTACCTTCTACCTCTTGTGTTATAAAATGTCACATGTGGTTTTATACATGCGTAGCACGTTCCCTATCCTTACTTTGCAGGTCCTGGGGCAGAGGTGTAGGATCCTACCTACTGTCCTCAGAGTCCTGGCGTGCTGCAAGTAGCCGTGGAGGCAGACGATGTACTTGGGTTGTGCAGCCTTCGAAGTAACTCGGTGTTCTTGGCTATCTGAATCTCACAGCTTGTCCTTGCTTGTCCTGAATGGTTTGGAACATGCCATGGATGATGATAGCTCTCTTCAGCTGGCCAGACCCTTAGGTAGAATGTCCAGAGCTTCTTTATCTTGCATCTTAATTATCCTGTGAGACATATTGTGTAGTTGTTTCCCTGATTCTGTCTGATCTTCTCAAGACTTTAATGTTGTGTGACAAAGGTTATGTCATAGACCAAAATGTATTCCTTGGGTCAGTGCCCAGGAAGCCAAGTCTGGCACATCCCGCCCTTTATTTGCATGAAGAAATTGAGCAGTTAATATGACTTTTATGCAAGAGACACAGGAATATTCATCCAATATCCATAAAAAACTAAAACAGGATATTCTGATTCATCCTCTGTGTGTGAAAGAAGAAAAAAACAAAAGACAAAAGGATGGCTTGTGCTGGCTTTGTTTTCCTCAAGCAGGCAGTGCTGGAGCTGGGCATCGCACTGACAGACCTGTTCATAAAATATTCCATAACAGCCAGAGCAGCTCATGCTTAATGGAAAAACATGAAATGTTCCATTGGGAAACAATTGCCCTTTGTGCAACATGCATTTCTTCTCTCTCCCTTTTGTTCGAGGAATCTTACTTGGAACAAAAAAAAGCTTGTCCCTTCAGACGTCCTCTGTTGGTGATGCTCCCTCCCCAAACCAGAGTCGTAATCCCTTGTTTGGACGACATAATCAGTTACACAAATATCAGTTGAGATAGCACAGGCAGATTATAGCTTCCAGCAGCACGAGGGAGGATGGGTCAAGCTTTAAATACCTCTGCCTTTATGCAACTGTTTTTCCTAAGGATAAAGCGAGAGGAATATAAACAGGAATTCTTTAGGCAGATGGCCTTTAGTAACCTCTCCACGAGGCATTGGCAGCTTGTAAATAATGAGTGGTCCAGAAAGCAAGCCCTGCCTGAAAGGCCTTTCCAGGCCTGGCTGCAGAAAGCTTTATTGCACAGCCCAGGGGAAGGATGCTATTGGAGAACTGAATGCTATTGGGAAAAAAAGAAACAAAAGGCAGATAATTTAACAGTAAAGAGCAAAAGGTACTGTAGAAGATACAATTCTGGCTCAGTTTTAAACCGCAGCTGACAGCTGACTCTTGCAGCTATTTACTGCAACGGTTGTTAACTTGGGAAGATGGAGGATGCTTTTAGGAGCTTTAAACTCTAGGTTGTTTCATTTTCTCATTTGATGTGACATGGAGGTGTCCTGACCTTGGTGTTGGTCATGCTTCTGTTTCCTTAGGGGTGTTGCTAAACTTGTAAGGAAAAAGGGAAGTTTGACCTCTTGCGATTCAAGTATCAGGTGCAATGTAATGTGCAACAAGCAACTGGTTCTAAACCATACATAGATCCTCAAGAGTCCCTACAAGTCCAGCCTATTTCCTGACAGATTTCTCCATAGATTTCTGCATGATCAAGCTCAAAAATGGAAAAGATTTAAATTCTTCCCTGATATGTATTTTCAAGAATTGTCATTTTCCTTAACTTACAAGGGATACTCAAGCTGTGCAAATTGGAATCACTGTTTCTGTGATGCAACAGCGTGAATAAAGATCTCCAGAGACCTCGTTAAGGACTTCTCTTAGACTGCACTGGAACTGGTGCATCTTGAAACTGGCTCACCTCAATTACTACATGTTCATTTAACAATCCACTTGGCCGCTATCTGTGCATATTTATACAAGGCATATCGAAAGACTTTTTCTAGTGAGGAGTCTGCAGGTAAAGAAGGTAATACGGAGAGGGGGGTTTTGGTTAAGGAAAGGACTATGGCATTGAATTAGCAGAGACAGAGCTCTGGAAATGCTTATGCAGCCCCCAGCAGGTAAACTGCCCAAATGTCTGCTTTGGGTGGAGCGGCCATAGGTTCATTTTCTCCTGTGTCCTCCGATGCCGTTGTTTGAGACTTCCTGATGAGTTCACTTCTGTCGTGGTTCTTTAGCAGTTGTTTAAGGCAGCAGTTTTGGTACTGTAGCAGTTATGTACAGCAAACATGGCAGATAAAATTCTTTCTTAGCTCCTATTGAGACCTTCATCTCTTAAGTCTAGCAGGTTAGGCATTAAGGGATTTCAGTCAGAGGCCAGTAATAATTAACATAAGCTGCTTGATTTCACTTGTGCTATCAGGAAACTACTTTTGTAGGATATTTGAGGGCCTTTTGCTGCATAGGATTTGGAGACAGCTTTAATACCAGATCCAAGATACTGTGTGCAGAGCCATGAATCACACCTAAGCATTTCAGGTACTCAAATTTGGTAGGAAAACTGCAGCTAAGTAGTCACTGCCCTGTTGGAATGATTGCCACTGGAGGAGAGTTAATGTATCGAGGCATGCAGAGTTAGATGACCATTTTTGCAAAGTGTTTCCATACGTAGTTGAAAAACTGTAGTGGGTGAAGATGCTTATTTTCCCAGAAAAACATAATGATAATAATAATAATAATAATTATAATGATGCCGGGTTTGACTCAATTAGCCTGAGTCTTTGTGAGATTTAGCCTTTACCTTGAGCATGCCACAGTAAAAACTGGATGCTTGGGGAAGAGATGATGAGAAATGAATGAGGAAACTTGTCTGGCAAAGGTTTTTTCACCTTTTACCAACACACATGTAAATGGTGTAGGCTGAATGCCCAGTGTGGGCGTAAGGCTTAGTTATGATTCAGCTAAATGGAATGTAAATGAAGTTTCCTATAGTGAAATGAGTGGGAACATTTTGGACTTTCATTAACTTCATTCTGGAAAAAAAGATAATTCAAAGAGCTGCTTCTTACTCCTGAAAGATAGTTTTTAAAAACCTGATTAGAGACAGAGAGAAACGGGGCTTTTGTTGGACTTAAACCTTCAGTGAGAAATGTCTGTAAAGTCCTCTTACTCTTGGTGCCAAGCATGATGTGAGAAGTGAAATCTTGAGTGTCTGAAAGGCACAGACAAATTGAATTTAGCACAGAGAGGTTGCCAATAGCTGGCATTAGGCACTCTCATGGAGCTGAAGAGCTATTGGAAGTGGTAGTCGTTTTTAGTAAAACCAATATTCAAGTAATGACACTTTCATAACTTCAGCCAAGGGCCAAAAGGAGTGCAGAATGAAGTGGGATGGTCTAAGTTAAGTTTGGGTTAGCTGGGCTAACTCACCACTCTCATAGGTCCGAAGCAGTGAGTGGGAATTTAACCATGAGCTTTACCCAAAGCTAACAGCAGGACAGTGGTCAGATGTCTATTTTGACATGCTTCTAACAATGACCTGAGGCTGCAGGTGGTCTTGCAAGTGCCCCTAACTGCACTTGGTCAGATTGTAGGAAAAAAAAAATCTGAGACAATCTACTCTCTCCTGTCCCCCACTGTTTTTTGAATGGCAGTTTGTGTGCTGAGCAGGTAGAATAAATGCAAACAAAACAGTACATTATGTGAAGAGGGATTGTATCATCCAAATTAAATTGCAGCACCTCCAAACTTGCGGTATTTACTTAAGCTACGTTTGCTGAAAGAATCACCAGAAGACATCAGGATAATCATGTGTGTTACAGCACCAATGGGATGGTGATGAGGAGAGGATATAAAATGAGTATAAATGTAAATGAATACAGTTGGAGTTGATGAACTTGAAGTTCTTTTCCAACCGAACCAATTCTATGATTCTCTGACTCTATAGTTCTGGTTGTTGTGAAGAGGCACATGAGCCTAAGGTACTGTTCTAGACCCAACCCAGAGCAGAGAGTAGTGTCAAAAATAAGGTGTTCCAATAGCAGATTGTTTGCACAGGCTTTTTTTTTTTTTTTTTCAGGAAGAGGAAAAGCTGGTTGTACTCTGAGACGACAGGGCAGGTTAGAGGCTGGAGGACAAGCTGTGTCCAATTGCAAGTACGTAGCTGCCAAGGTGCCTGCTCTGTGCACAAGTGCTACAAGCCTGGGCAATGGCAGGAGACTACGAACCGCGGCAGGGTGTGCACAGTGAAGGAGCTGTTGCAGATGAGCCCTCACCGACAGTGAAGCAGCCGTGGGGCTGTAACAGCTCCTGGAGCAGAGCATCGTGCCACGTGCAGCCCCTTTGGGAGCAATGAGTAAAACTGTGACAGCAGCAGGAAGAGGCTTTGAAATGAAGGGAGAAGACAGTCCTCTGCAAAGTGAAGTGAGAGGGCAGGGTAAGTTGTGCTCACGTACACAGCGACGTGCAAACACGGGCAGTACTCGACACTTACCATCCTGAAATAACCCACAGGTATGGAAAGCAAAGCCACACAGGGAATGGAGGTCTGGTAGCCTCTGTGTTTGTGTTACATTACAGGCGTGAGCCATTAGATAAGGTTGAAGAGTCAGGCCTTCGCTTCGGGAAAGCCTGGAAGAATAATTATGCTCTTTCCTCGGTGGGTAATAGCTCAGCAAAGCAGGAGCTTACGGCATGCTGCTGACTCTCCGAGCTGTGATTTATTCTTCTGCAGCTTTTCGCTGTGCTCCTGGTTGTCAGCCTTGGGACTGGCTAATGCATTTACGCTCTGAGTATTCATGTCCTAAAGCTCGTGTTACGGCACGTGTCCTATTTAGTAGGAGTGAAGGTGCCTGAAAAATTAGCCTGATGTCTGGAGGTTTGTCCTTGTCTTTAGCTGCTAGTAGACTATACTGAAGTCCTGCTTAATCAAACTGAAGCGATCAATGCACCGGCATTTCTGAACTAAAATTTAGAAGTCACAAATGGAACTGGCTGGAAAAAGCCCAACTGATTAGAAACAGCATCTGGGACAAGACAGAGTCGAGGTTGTTTCCTTGAGCTGAGAAAATGGCTGAGCCACAGCTGCTAGTCTTGTCTGGAGCAGACAGCTGGAGAAAACATTTTGCTGTGCAGCTAAAGGCCAAATATTAGGATGCCATAAGACTCCCTTGCAGTTTGGCTTGCATAGCTGAACTCCGTGTTCAGCTCTTGCCCTCCCTTTGTACCAACGTTAATCTTTGGGGTGAAGCAGGAGCAGAATTTGCCCTGCTGGCAAGCAACCGTGAAGCTCCCGATTTTATAGTTGACTGATAAAGTGCTCATTAATAATATACCACAATCCGTGTGTGGAGCCTGTCGCCTACCACCTGCATGGCAACAGGAACAACAAGACTGGGTCTCAGTGCCAAGCTTCAGTAAGTTAAGTGAATTAAAGAAAAGGGTGAGAAAAAAATGCTGCGAGGTGTAGCTCAGCAGTAGGAGATGTGACTTTGAGCACCAAGTAAAGAAATGAAAAGGATTTAAGCTGGCCTAGCATAAGCTAAACCCTTGCTCAAGGAGCATTGCTGTGTGGATGCAAGAGAACACCTTTAAGGGAGAGATTATTTTGATGCAAATAATGCTGTGATTCACGAGTGCCTTTTAAAAAGGGAAATGTTGATGTGCAGCTCTGGTGCTGGGTAACTGCACGGAAGCAAAAATCTCTCAGTGTAGGATCTGCCGCTCCAGTGATCCCCATCAGTCAGCGTGCATACACTTCAGCAGAGCAGCTCTGGGAAACAGATCTGAGCAGGCAGGAGGTACAGGAATTGAGCATAAATCTGCAATTCTCAGTACCTCAGTACTCACTGAAGAAATCATAGATCCTTAAAATAGATATTTTTTTCTTCAAAACCAGCAGTAGATGAGCAAAATGTTAAAACCTATGAAGAGTATCAAACTTTAGACATGTTCATAACATTGTATATGTCCCTTGTGGCCTGTATATATAATTTATTTATACTTTTTTTTTTTAATTTTTTTTTTTCACTAGAATAAGGTCTTAATATTCAGAACTGCCCCGATGTTTTCTTCCTGTGGATTTCTGGGAGCAGCCAGATCTGGAGGTTGAACAATTGCAGCTTTTGACAAGAGAATAGGTTGGGAGCACCAGTGTCATGATGCACAGCCGGAAAAGAATTTCTGCAACAAAAAAGATCTGTTAATGAATTCTGAGTATTTATAGCTCTGTGAGCTTTCCTGCAGAGTTTGTCTCCATGGGAAGTTATTAGCTCAAAAGTGAGCTTAGTCACAAGCTGCTTATAGGGAATATTTCTATTTATAATATTCTTATTTCAGTAGCTGGTGCTTCTCTGACATGAGTATTTACTAGTTGAGGTGTCTGGTACCGCTCAGGTCAAAATTCATTCCTTTAGATAGAACCCTATTAGTAGGGAAAGAGTTATGCAACCGTGACAGTCGGAGGAGCACACGGCCACGTGAGGGTGGGATGGAAGAGGAGAGGGAGAGATGGCGAAGCCCTATTGCGTGCTCAGTAACCCTGTGTTTACACCGAGCAGCAAGCCAGGGCTTCCCACGGCAAAGGGAGCGGAGTAACGGGAGACGTCTCAGCGCTCGCGCTGCGCGCGTTCTTTTTTCATCCCGTTACTGCGTTATCCGCTCAGCGGTTTCCCAAGCAAATGCTCCTTTTGCAGTGCAGGGTGAGCGGGGGGTGTACATATGTCAGCGCAGGGGAACAGCTTGGAGCGTGAACTGATATTAAGGCCATCCATGCGTGAGGTAATTTGTTTTCTCAGAGCAGCAGAAAGCCTCGCTTATGCATGGGCGAGGTGCCGGCAAGCCACCAGGGAATTCAACCGCCATTGTCGCCCGGCTGCGCTGATAGATACAAACTTAGGCCCAGATGGATTCGATGGGCTTTAAAGCCCTGCAGAGCCTCCCCGTTCGCCGCCACCGCCGCGGTGCCGCGACCCGAATCTTTCGGCGGAATTTGCGGGCATCTCTCCGCAGGAAGTTGTGTCTGAAGAAGCGGGATCCCTTCGCGCTGGAGCTGCTGGGGCGGCTCCGGCTGCATCGCTCCTGCCGGAACGCACCCGCGCCAGCCCGCGAGCGGCAGCTGCAGCCAAGTTGATAGGACGGTTTGCGCTGTTTGGAGCTATTCGGAGTCCGGTAACGCCCTTCAGGGATCAGCAAAGAGAGTGAGAAGTCAGGGGGATGCAGGACTGAGCCTGGGTAGCATTTGTGACTAAGCAAAACTTGATTCTTCCATCTTAATTCTGGTTTTAGCGCCCCGCTTGTACGTGTCATATGCAGGCTTTTTTAAAGGTTTCTCAGTGAGGTTTGACATAGAGGAAGGTCTTATGATCAAGCATTGCCTCCGTGACATGCTGCCTTTCTAGAGCTGCTTTCAATGCCAGTGTCAAGAAAGCCAAGGCTTTGTTTTGAGCACCAGTTATATTCACCTCTGGTTTACTGAGTGGAAGAAGTTACTTGTTCTCACAAGGTGTAATCACTACCTGTGATTTCCTAGGCTCCAAAGGTCAAGAGGGTTTCAAATGAGATTGACTTCAATTGTAGCAGAAGACTGGAAGTGTTGAAGCCCATTATGGGACCAGCAAAAACACAAGGCAAGGTGAGGTGATGGAACAGGGATGGAGTCCAACCAGAGGGTCAGGAGTAGGTGGGACCAGAGACAGTGCAGGAGACAAGCTACGTGCTTGCTGGAGGGAGGTGCACCTACCATGTAGCTCAGGCCAGAACTGTACACCCAAAGATGAGCTCAATTTGAGCCCCTGGGCCATGGGCAGGGGTGCAGATGATACCCCCCACCCAGGGCAATTAGGGCCCATTGGTGCCCTCAGGGCCCTGACAGAATTTGAACAGAAACCCTTCTGCCTGAAACTGAAGTAAAGAAACACATTGGACTTCCTAAGTTTAGGTTTAGGATGGTTTTGAATTATTGAATCATAGAGTCATGGAATGGCTTGGATTGGAAGAGATCTTTAAAGCTCATCTAGTCCAACCCCCCAGCATCTGCAAGTAGAGCAGGTTGCTCAGAGCCCTGTCCAGCCTGATTGGGAACGTTTCCAGGGATGGGGCTTCTACCATCTTCAGGTTGCTTCTCTGAGCAACCTGGGCCAGTGTCTCACCACCCTCAGCATAAAAAATTTCTTCCTTCTCTCTAGTCTAAATCTCCCCTCTTTTAGTTTAAAACCACCACCCCTTGTCCTGTCACAACAGACCTTGCTAAAAAGCCTGTCCCCATCTTTCTGACAGGCCCCTTTAAGTACTGAAAGGCCCCAAGAAGGTCTCCCCAGAGCCTTCTCTTCTCCAGGCTGAACAACCCCAACTCTCTCAGCCTGGTCTCACAGCAGAGGGGTTGCAGCCCTTGCATCATTGCTGTGGCCTCCTCTGGTCCTCCTTCAACAGGTCTGTGTCTCTCCTGTGCTCAGGATGCCACAGCTGGACCCGGGGGTGTGTGTGTGGGTGTGTCTCACCAGAGTGGAGCAGAGGGGCAGAATCCCCTCCCTTGACCTGGTGCCCACGCTGCTGGGGATGCAGCCAGGATACAGTTGGATTCTGGGCTGTGAGTGCACACTGGTGCGTTTTCAGTATCTCCAGAGGAGGAGACTCCACAACGTCTCTGTGAAGAATAGGCTGGAAATGGACTGTAACAGGAATTACCTTCTATGACGAATAAATTGCCTGCTATAAATTCCAAATTTCTCAGCATCTAACAGAAGTGATGAACTCCATCTTGAAAGTCCAAATCATTTCTGTTCTAAAATAGCCTGCAGCAAAGCAGTAAGAAAATAATTGATTTGGTAGGTCCAGTTTAACACTATACTCAATTCTAGTATTTCCTGAGGTGTCTTTGACTAATAGGATCTTAAATTTACACTGATTACTTAAAAAGGAAGGTGCTGGGAACAATTATAGAATCATAGAGTGGTAGAGGTTGGAAGGGACCTCTGGAGATCATCGAGTCCAACCACCCTGCCAGAACAGGACCACCTAGGGCAGGCCACACAGGAATAGATCCAGGTGGGTTTTGAAAGACTCTAGAGAAGGCTCCACAACCTCTCTGGGCAGCTGTTCCAGGGCTCTGTCACCCTAACAGGAAAGAAGTTTTTCCTCATGTTGAGGTGGAACTTCCTGTGTGTCACCTCACTACCATTACCTCTTGTCCTATCCCAGGGCACCACTGAAAAGAGACTGGCCTCTTCTACCTGACACCCACCCTTCAGATATTTGTAAACATTAATAAGATCCCCTCTCAGTTTTCTCTTCTCCAGGCTAAACAGCCCCAGGGCTCTCAGCCTTTCCTCATAAGAGAGATGTTCCACACTCTTCATCATCCTTGTAGCCTCCATTGAACTCTAGTATTTCCCTGTCCCTCTTGAACTGGGGAGAGCAGAACTGGACACAGTACTCCAGATGTGGTCTCACTAGGGCAGAGTACAGGGGGAGGAGAACCTTCCTGGACCTGCTGGACACACTCTTCTTTATGCACCCCAGGATACCACTGATTTTCCTGGCCACAAGGGCACATTGCTGTCCCATGGATAACTTACTGTCCACCAGGACTCCAAGATCGTTCTCCACGGAGCTACTTTCCAGCAGGTCTACCCCTAACCTGTACTGGTGTGTGGTGTTGTTCCTCCCCAGGTGTAGGACTCTACTCTTTGTTGAACTTCATTAGGTTCCCCTTTGCCCAGCTCTCCAGTCTGTCCAGATCTCCATGAAGGTCAGCACAGCCTTCTGGTGTATCAGCCACTCCTCCCAGTTTCGTATCATCAGCAGACTTGCTGAGGGTGCACTCTGTCCCTTCATCCAGGTCACTGATGAAGATGTTGAATAAGACTGGACCCAGAACTGATCCCTGGGGAACACTGCTAGTTACAGGTCACCAGCTGGACACTGCACCACTGATCACAACCCTCTGAGCTCTGTTGTTCAGCCAGTTCTCAGCCCATCTCACCATCCGCTCTTCTAACCCACACTTGCTGAGCTTCCCCACGAGGATGTTATGGGAGACAGTGTCAAAAGCCTTGCTGAAGTCAAAGTAGACAACATCCACTTGTCTCCCTGCATCTACCCATTCAGTCACACCATCATAGAAGTCAGCCAGCTCCTGCAGCACTCACGGGTGTTGAGGATGTCCTATCTGAGAGAAGTCAGGCAAACATCTAATTACTGGACTGTGGATTTTCAAATAGTTGTTGTTTGACCCATGAGGACACCAAAACGTCATCCCCTCCTCTAACAAACTTCACTGGTGGAGGCAGGACCCATGTCTGAACCTTGGCAATAGCACACAGAACACCTTCGTTAATCTCGTCTCCATGGTAACCATTGCCTGTCATGGAACATCATTAAGAAATACGAACTATTCCATCAGCATTAGTCTTTAGGGTTTTACTGACCTCCCTTTCTGAATGACTGTTCTGCTGGGAGGTAAGGCCCAGGGCCAGACAAGGGGTGTGGGAGGTGTGCGACTCACATCATTAGCAGCCCCTTTCCTTGGATTTTTCAGCTCGGGATCTCAGAACAAACTCTGCACATATGAGTAGGCATGGAAACGTGGCACGGATATTTCTGTCTCTAACAGAATAATAAGGCAACTAAAGATGACTGCAGTTAAGTGTCTTGTCCAGAGGGGGAAAAAAAAAAGAAGCATGAGGAAGCCGAGTGAGAAATTAGGTGCTGTGATGACTTAACTCCCCCATTTAGCATCCGGAACTCTATTGTCCCAGCCGGTGTTAAAGCAGGATCCACCCACTGCCAGGCTCCTGGGCCACCTGCCCCACTGGCACAGCAGAAAAAATAAAAACCCTGGCAAATCTCAACCCCTGGGAGTATCTTGACGCTTCAAACGGGAAGTTCTAGCAGTAAAACGGAGTGAGACGCGGTAGCAGGAAAATGCAGCAGCTGCCTGTGATTTTCTCTGTGCACTGGGGTGTTTTTTTAGTGTACATAAATTAACATTTGTTTTCTTACCCAGCGATTTTTCCTGTACTACAGTCTCCTCTCCTGGGTAACGTTTGTCACTTCTGCTCAGGGCTGGATTGCAGCCCCAGAAACGGGAGCAAACCGTGTCTTGGTTCTGGCTCTAAAACCACACTGGCTCCTATGGAAAGCCTTCCCAGCAGCCCGAAGGTCTCCTGTGGCACGGCCCCTGCAGGCACTTCCACAGCGCCGAGGAAAGACCCTCGAAAACCCCTGCTGAGGAAGGGAGCCAGGGAGAGCCCCCCGCGGAAACGCTGCTGTGCTTTTAAAGAATGCGACTGAAAGGATTTACGGATGCCTTCTCCTCCATGTGACAGACACAGCAAGCTGGGAAAGGCCCTTGGGAGGGAGAGGAGGACTGCGGAAAGATGTCTGTGCTGTTTTGGGGTCAGAACTGAGCCCACAGATCCAAATATTTTGCATTTTGATGCGCAGATTTGACGTTTGGAGGTAGGACCGCAGGCAGCCCCTGTTACTCAGGTGTGTTAGGCTGGGGTGTCATCTACAGCCAGAGGGTGCAGACCATAGATTTCAAAAGATAAATGTTTCCCCATCTGAGATATGCATTCAGGATGTTACATTCTCTGGCAAATCGCTAATTGCCTGCTCTTGGCAGCGGGATGCCAGCACAGAAATCAAAAGAAGGATAAGGGTTTTGTTTTTTCCTGGCAGAAAGCTGTTGGAGGAGGAATGAACTAATGCACTATAAGATTATAATTACACAATATAGAAATATCCCTTTTGGATTGACCCCAAAGTCAAGCATTGTTTCTCACACCAAAAGGAAAGGCTGAGAAACTAGTTCAGGTTCAATTAAAAAAAAATGTCTAAACCATTTCACAGAGGCTTTCAGCAGCCTGAGCAGGAGGAGGTGGAACAGAGCTGGGAGGCAGCAAGAGGAAAGGTGACATTCTTGTTTCGTTAGAAAAAGTTCCCAAATTCTTTATACCCAGGTGCAGCATCACACTTGTTGTTCCAGATACTGAAGACTGAGACGGTTGTGGCATTTCTTCCCTCTTCCCGCAGCAGCCTGGCACTGGGGGGATACACCCTGGATGTGGTGGGTCAAAGCCAGGCTTCCTCATCTCCGAGGGGCATGCTGCAGCTCCAAAACACATCCCTTTAAAAATACACTAAAATACTTGAAATGCCACTGAGCCAGCAGCAATGTAACCAGGCGGTGACAGGCTCAGCTGGGGAAGGGCAATTCACTGAGTAGTAAGCTGTGGATTTTGCCACACCGCTGTCCAATCTCATGAAGGAACTGACAGCACCAAGTGAGAACACATCCTTAACTTTAAGCCTACACATGACCTTTCCCTTCCCTTTTCTGCTTTCTCTGTTTCACTCTCTCAGACCTTAGCAACGCTCCATCTTTCTCCTCCTCTCACAGTAAATCCCAAATCTGCAGAGAAATGTGCCTCATTCCACGTGTATGAGGGACCCTGCTCTTCACGTGGGCAGGGGCTATGGTGTCATTCAACACGGACACTCATTTCAGCTGAAAAAGTGATGTAAAGGAGGAGGGGGAGGGAGACATTTCTGCGTTGCTGTTTCAGATGATGTACACGATGTTCAGTGCATTTTCTTTCTCTTTTAAAATTCAGTGTCCTTGCTTAGTCCTAAAAACTATTGTCCAAACATCCTTTCTGCTCAGAGGAAATTAAAAGCTGTGACTCAGGCTCATCTCGATCAACATCTCAAATCATTCTTTAATGAAGAGAACAAGGATCTCATCTCTCCGTTTCCACACAGGCTTCAGTTCAAAGCAGCTTGCTTGAGGATAGCATTTAATTGACCTCAGTGATGGAGCGTGTGCAGGATGCCTCTCGCCTAGCAACGACCGCCAGGTAGGGAAGCTTTAATAACTGCTGGGATTTAGAATCATAGAATCATTTTGGTTGGAAAAAACCTTTAAGATCATTGAGTCCAACTGTGAACCCTGCACTGCCAGGTCACCACTAAACCATGTCCCTCAGCACCACATCTCCATGGCTTTGAAACACCCCCAGGGATGGGAATGCCACCACTGCCCTGGGCAACCTGGGCCAGGCTTTGACAACCCTTGCAGGGAATAAATTTTTTTTAATGTCCAACATAAGTGGTGCTCAAGCTCGAGCATCACTTTGCTTCCGTTCCCCATCTCTCAGGTGGGATTATTGCAGGCACGACAGGGCCAGAGGCCAGGGAAGGGCCTCTAGCAAGATGAAGGCTCTGATCTCACAGCTCCTGACTTCTCTGCCTGCACTGGTAACGAAAAGGACACTGGTGTAGGTGGCTTTGTGACATGGAAACTGCAACAAGACCTGGAACAAACGGGGACCACCTGCTTCTTTGTCTTAATGAAAGCAACTGAACAGAGAGCAGAGCCTTTTTATTTCCAAGAGGCTTGGTCTGTAAATAGGAGTCCTGGTTCTCTGGGGGGTTAGGATTGTCACTTCCTATTGATGTCAGGCAAGCTGTTATAATCACAGCTTGCTTTCACACCCTGTGACTCCTGCTCTGCACTCATGTTTTAACCCAAAGGTCTTTTTCCCATCCCACCTGTGGGTGGTTGCAATAAGCAGACTGCCTGAATGCTCCGAGGAGCACGCTTCTGACAGGTAAGGGAGGGAGGGAAATCAATAATTCTGAGCCTTCCAGGGGTGCTGGGAGTGGGTACTGCTCCTTTCCCCAGCACTGCGGGTCCCAAGCTGCCTGTTTTCTAGTCTGGTGAGGGGGTTTACACTGGTGTGCCAGTGGCTCTTTTCACACTGTAATCAACATCCTCCTCCTGGCTAGATTTTAGATTGGATTAGGGCGTGAGCTTCCTTCTCTCTTTATAATCAACATGAACAAACACTTTGTGTATCAAAGCAATCTGAGAGATGCCTAACGGAAAGCACAGGATCCATTTGGAACAATTATAACCATGGAATAGGTGTGTTACAGTGATGGGAAACCTATTCAGCTAAAAGCTTCCGTCAGGATCATTATCTAGAGACCTGCTAACCCCGTAGAAGACTTTCACAGAAGCAAGAATTTCAGCATTTGTAGAATTATAGAATTGTTTTGGTTGGAAAAGACCTTTAAGATCATCAAGTCCAACCATTAACCCAGTACTGCCAGGTCCCCAGTAAAACATGTCCCTCAGCACCACAGCCTTTTAAAGCCCTCCAGGGCTGGGGGCTCCACCGCTTCCCAGGGCAGCCTGTTCCAGTGCCTCACAACCCTTTGGTGAAGAAATTTTTCCCCATGTTCAACCTAAGCCTCCCCTGGCACAACTTAAGGCTGTTTCCTCTTGTCCTGTTGCTTGTTCCTTGGGAGAAGAGACTGAACCCCTGGCTCCAACCTCCTGCCAGGGAGTTGTCAAGAGCAAGAAGGTTTTACCACCACCTCCCAACCCTTTCCTGATATGAGAGGGGGGGAACTGAGCTCTGAGGACTGAGCTTTGTTTCCAGCTGGTTGGAGACTTTGCCTTGGGCTCAGCCTACCTCAGTAGGTCACTCCTGGTTCATCTCAGCTGCCAAACAGACTGTTAAAACAATCAATCAATACCTGAATATTATCATGGAAACCATTAGTTTATCTACTTAAACAAGCATTAAGCCTTTCCTGAAAGACCTTTGGCACTCACAACAACAAATGCAAAAATAATAATGAGCCAAAATGCAAAAAAAAAAAAAAAAAAAGACAAATAACAGCAGGACAGTCAGACTTGCAAAGGAGATGGTGCCTTGCAAGGCTGTCTGGCTTCTCTGCCATGATTAATCAATCCCAGGAGGCACCACAGTTTAAATTGGATACCCTTGGAAAGGCAGTGTGTAGTCAATAAGAGGTGGAGGAGGGGGAATCCAAGGGGAAATGCTTTATCAAGCGGATATGTGAGTGTGTTAGGAATAGAAGGGAAAACAAAGGCTGGGCAGGTGAGTAATATCTGTGGCAAAGCAAAACTCTGCAGAGAAGGAAAGAGAGGGGCAAAGCCAAGTGGGGAAGGAGAAGCTGAAGGCAGGATGAGAGCTCTGTACCCCGTGGCCCTTGCTTAAAAACCTGGCTGGAACACAAAGTGCTGCAGGCCTCTGAGCTGGATGGTTTGGGTAGTAGATTGCACTAACCATGGCAACCCATGGATCACAGCTAAAATCAGCACCCTTTACACACCCGCCTGCCAGAACCTCCTGCTGTGCTGCTCCTCTGCTAGAACCTGTCCTCAAGCCTACACCTGTAAATCAATAAAATTAAAACAGTTTTGTAGCCGTCCTGGATCTTTCCCAGTAGCAAAGCCTCCCACCACAACAGTAATGTCACAACAGGGCAGTATGGGCATGCTTTTGCAGAGCAAAACCGAGGGTTTTGGCATGTGGAGGGAGGGCTTTCCCCATCTACAGCACCCATCGATTTCACACCAAAATCAAGTTTTTGGTGGTATTGGTTTTGAGTTATGTTATATTACACTGATTGTAGTATTGTTGTATTATACTGGGGTTTGTGCACTTTTTTAAAGTAACATTAAGCATCTAACTGATTTAAAACCACACTTGAAGTCCTCACAAAGAGCAAGGGTTGACTGTAGTAATCACAGAGTCACAGACAATGGTGGGGGTTCGGAAGGGCTTCTGGAGATCATCTCATCCAACCCCTCCTGCTAAAGCAGGGTCACCTGGAGCAGGTGAATAATAATTGTGCTTCAGCTTTTAGGAAACTCTAACCACTGGGTCTGACATCAGCTATGATATTCCCAGGAGCTTCGGGCCACGATGAGAAGGGATTGAGGACTGATACAACGCTAAAAAAGCTGCTGTCTCAAAGGCAGCAAAGGGGAGGTGGGTACCATTCTCCCTCTGGTAAAGGCTGCATGCTGCTGCTAAAGAAATGCTGATTTTCTTTTTCATTTCTGATTTTTCAGCAAAGTAACCATCTGCTAAAAGGTGCCAGGACTAGATCCATCTGCCACTGAAGGCAGAAGAAAATCTTGTGTTAAAGCAGGTGAGTGTGGTCTGGCCACGTGGTTAACAGGAAAGTGATTTTTATTTCTCATTCCTGCTGTGGACTGACTAGAGAAGTTCTTAATTGCCTAAGGATGTGGTTTATCTGCTGGGAATGTGTTAGAGAAAGGAACATGCCAGAATCTGGAGGGAATTGTGTATTTTATACAGCAGTCTGACGCAGAGGTCTGCGTGCATCGTCTGCGCTTGGAGGACTGGAGAAGAATGTGCAAATAAACAAGCCAAGATCCAACTGAATTTTACACACACTCACTCTAGATCTGCTGCCACACCTTTTGTGTCCATTTGCTCGCAGATATGGGGGAAATTACAGTTTCCAATTTCAAATAAACTCAGATGAGAATTCTCAAAGCTCGCATGCCTGACTATTCAGAAAAATAAGCATTGCATTGGTGTTTATCAACATTTGTGCTGGAAGTGACTGCAGATTTATCCTTCCAGGGAAGAAAAATTACATCACTTGAGTTATTTGACCAGCCTGTGGAAAACAATGTGCATATTAATGAATGTGAATAATTACTTAAAATTAACATTCAATCGACAGAACAGTAGGATCGTTAAGATGTATCAAACAAACTTAGCTAAGTAATAAATTCAAAATAAAATTGTGATCCTCTGGCATTAATTATATAAATGGGGGGAAATAACTGCATTAATGGTATAAATTATTCATTTTTAATTATTTGTTCAGCCATGGTAAGTATTGATAATAACTTTTTGTCTCAGGGAAGGAGGAATGATGACAAAGAAATTTTGCTTATTCTCCTTACAATGGCAAAGTAAACAAAGCTGGGGAGCAAACTGAAAAGTCTGTGAGCGTGCAGTAAGAACAAATTAAGATTCTTCCACTTCTCCCTATGTAACCTGCAGTTTCCCCAAGCCCCTCAGACCTCCTTCCTGGACCAAGGTGTTGGGACACCGAAGGAGCAGGGATGGTGCTGATGTAAGTGCCAGGAGATCACCCTCCTGCTTTCTCCCCCCAGGGCCGAGCAGAGCTGCATGCTGCTCCAGGCCCTTGCCACACATATCTGTCTTCTGGGTTGATGTTCAGCTCTTCCAAAACCTGACTTCTCTCCCCCGAGGGCAAAGCAGCCTCTTCTCCAGCTGTTTTTGAAAACAAGAGACCTCCTGAAGTCCATAACTTAACCACCAGTAACATTCCTTACACTCAGTCTCCATTGCCACAGCATCAGAGCACACCCCACCACCCCCAGCTTTGAAGAGGTTTAATCAAGGATGACAAAGCTGTTGCTATTTGCCCTTGGTAAGGGTTCGGCGACCGAGGCACTGAGACTCCATCTGCACAATGTGACGCAGCTCTCAGCCAGCAGGATGGTCTACAGGGGGGACCCAAAACCCAGTACAGCCCAGTAAGTTCTCTGCCTAGTTAACTCACCCTGCTGAGAAGCTTGATGAAACACAGCTACAGAGGTGCTTAGTGAGGGTGGGTGGGAAGATGATGGGCAGATATTCCGTTATTGCCCAGCATAAGGACAGAGGGGATGTTGCAGGTTCCTGGAAAGCTGAATTCCAGCCTAGATGCCAGCTTCTGAGCTTAGTTCCTGCACCCTGCAGAGATTGTCACAGCAGCAGCAGGAGCTGCTCGAATAATCCAAGTGTACACGCAACATCATCGGAGCACCGCATCCAACTCCCCAAGGCTTTGGTGACAATTGGATCCAACTGCAAACTTTTCAGTTAAAGAGCCCCCAGACTTTAACACTTCACATTTATTCTGTTGGGCAGAATCTCACTTTTCTGATACATTCTGTATAAGTTAAAATAGCTCCAGCATATGCTTGCTTCTTCCTCGTTAAATGTTTCCAGGAAAGTCTCAGCAGTTTTACATGTGGATTAAGAACGTTAGATTCAGTTTCCTGGACAACCTGCACCTAGAACTTCACCACAAAATCTCATTATAGTCCACAATTGTCTCAAATCACTGACCTACTCATTTTTTTGCCTTGTCCACCTGAGATGGCAAATATTTCACCAGAATGGGACTGGGTGTGAAACAGAAAACTGTGGGATGCAACACTCTGCTGCTTGGGAGCTTTATCAACCCATGATGGAGAGACTGGCTGTGCCAGGCATGATGGGTGTCTGTCTGAACTGGATCATTTCAGTACCTCACACAACCCATTTAAAGGCAGTATATTATGCAGCAGGCACCTGGCTGACTTTCCTAACAAAGCCGTTGACCTTTACAAAGGCACGGGCACATTAGACCATGTGCACAGCTTGAGGAGGAAGCCCCAGTGTTTCAAGCTCTCATCATCTTTGCTATGTTTTTCTCAGAATGGCTCAAAGTCACTAATAGCTGCCATGTATAAAGGACCTATTACATATGTGCCAGTGTGAGAGCCGTGGGGAACTGCTGGTCTCCCTATGGAGTCCCTTATGTGACTCATGCCATCCCTCCAAGCATCCATAAGGGCATATGTGTTATCTGGTAGTGGTTTCCTATTCTGTAAGTTGTTTACCACATCGACTATTTATATCTTCTGTTATCAGTGCTGGAACATCTGTACCCAAGATTTCTATATAAACTGTCAGAGAGATACATATGGCACACAATAAATAACCCACTCTTATGCGTCGAGGAATGTTCCTGCTGTTAAGCTGTTTTGTTATGATTTCACTTCATGACAGATAAAGATGATGGAATATGACTTCTTCCTGACAAAAAGCTGGATTTCTTCCCAGAGGCTCGGAAATGCCTGGGCCTCATGACTCTCTCTGCTGTCTCCTTTGCCTGCCTGTGTGATATACAATGAGTGCTCCCTTCCTGCGCAAGCAGCTGACTCCTTGCAGGCCATGTTTTCTTGTGCAGTAAGGCAATATATTTTATGTCAAACCACCTCTGACCACCATTTGGGAGCAGAGTGATACAAATGAACCAAGCAGCCCCTCTGGCTTGCTGATATGGTTTCTTCTTGCCCTGCAGTTTGCACAGCACAAAGCTGAAGTGGAGCAGGCAGCTCCTTGTAAGTCCTGCTGCTGGGTGAACTCCCGTTAAAACACAAGCAAGAAGAAAACAGTAACTTTAAACCAAAGCCATATAAAATGTTCTGGGAGCTGCACTTTCTCTCATGTGTTACTGTAACAGCACCATATTCTTCACATCCAATTTCACAGGAAAATTCCCAGCTCTGTTTATTGAACGATGCTCGAGGATAAATCCTGCTCACCTCCCTTACATGGATGAGTAACCCTTGTTTGACTGAGCAGTTCAACCAGGGCCAGAGCGACCACACAGTTTGTGACCTACCTCCTCCTCCACTCAGGGTGCAGCTTTTCCCATCCCCTTGGATGCGTCTCAGCCTGTCAGTACTAAAAGGGGCCTATAAGAAAAAGGAGAATATTTTTAGCAGGGCTGTTGTGATGGGACAAGGGGTGTTGGTTTTAAACTAAGGGAGAAAGATTTAAACTGGAGAGAAGGGAGACCTTTTTTACATTGAGGTTGGTGAAACCCTGGCCCAAGTTGCCTGAGAGGTGGTTGATGCCCCATCCCTGGAAGCCTCGCAGGTGAGGTTGGCCAGCACTCTGAGCAACCTGCTCTAGGTGCAGATGTCCCTGCTCCCTGCAGTGCGGTTGGACTTGGTGACCTTGAAAGGTCCCTTCCAACACAAACCATTCTGTGATTGTATGTTTGGAAGCGCCACATTTTGAACAGAAGTAAATTCTTCCTAGTGAACAGTGGTTTGTATCCTGCTTGTTAGTTTGGGGACTTTTCAATTAAAAATTTTGAGCAGAAATCATCATGACGTAGTCGGATGTTTGCCTGGTGAGTAAATTCCTTACTAATGTCAGACAGTTCATTTTCTAGTAATTCCATGTCATTGTTTTGGAGCATTGGTTTCTTTGGCAATATCATTACAAAGAACCAGTACATTTATACCAGCCCACAACAGCACCCAGCTATGACAGAAATGTGCACAGGAATACTCAAGTTCAAAGAAGGAGAAAAGTCACAATGATGTCCAAAGTTCAAGACCTTCTTCAGAGAAGATTGAAGACCCTTTGATCTTGCTGATTTCTGCTGGCAATGAGGATGCTCAGCTCTCCTGGGAGATCTTCACGCCTCTTTTATAAACAAATCTATTGTTCAGCAGTCTCCTGCATAGTCTTTTTACTCATCTGAATGAAGAATATGCAATTCAAGGACAATGCATATGGCCAAAAAAACCCCTAAATCAGTCTTTAAAATGGGCACTGTTAATAGGAAAGTAATTAACTGGTGATATGACTGCAGAGAGATGAATGGACAGGAGTTTTATAGCCATATGAGAAAGAACAGAATGATTTCGTAGGGGCTCAAATCAGTTCTGATGCCACTTTGTTAACAAAAGGGGATAAAGGAGGGCCAGGGGTTTTATTTTCTCCGCCTGGAGAAATAGGAAGGCTTTTGGCTACCTCACAACTTTTAATTTGTTAGTGGTGTTTTATAGTTTCACATCTCCATCAAGTTCAGTACTTCCCCACTGAAGGTGATTTTTATGTCAGCTTCATAGTACCTTACAGTTCCTTCTTACTTTTTTCCAGACCAAAACACAGGAAAAGCATGGTAGCCTTCCTAAAATGGGTGTGGGTCAATGTCCATTGTAACTCTTCACCCTATTCTGTCCTTTGTAGTTGTGATGTAGGAACACAGAACCAGAAATCACGTGTTGTCTGGCTGCCTTTGCGTTCCCCTCAGCTGCCCCTCTGGTTGCCAGCATTTCCAAGTGAGCACATCATCATCTAATTCCCTTTCCAGGCTCTAGAAAGATGTGCTAGTCAGGACATCACCTCTGTGCGACAGCTTGGGCCAGTTCCCTCTACCTGGAGATGACGGCCGAGCGAGAGGCAGTGCTGGGTGTGACAAGAGGGGGCTGTGGAATGATGGACTGCCTGATTATGACAGCCACTTCCTTGCACATTTGGACACTGAGTGCTGCATAACCAGTGGAGATAGCTGGATGAAGATACTTTAAATATCCGGCACGGGAAAACCTGCAGAAATGACCACTTCAACTCAACAGCCATTGACTGTCTGTACACACAAACTCTAAGGGGAAAAAATCCCCTGAGCCTCCTTTTCTCCGGGCTGAACAATCCCAGGCCCCTCAGCTGCCCCTCACCAGACTTGTTTTCTAGACCCTTCCCCAGCTTCGTTTCCCTTCTCTGGACACGCACCAGCCCCTCAATGTCCTCCTGGGAGTGAGGGGCCCAAAACTGAGCCCAGGATTCAAGGGGCGACCTCCCCAGTGACCAGTCCAGGGGGTGCAATTCCAGCCCTAGCCCCGCTGGCCACACCAGTTCTGATA
>WTSP01023068.1:56883-70030 GCA_025331215.1 Actenoides lindsayi
ATAAAATAAAATAAAATAAAATAAAATAAAATAAAATAAAATAAAATAAAATAAAATAAAATAAAATAAAATAAATTTTGCTATACTGGGCTGAAGTGCAACTGTGAACTGTCAAGGTAGTTAGCTGGAGTGCTTAGTGCAGAGCACTGGAAACTTCAGGACTTCCCCAGCTCATGTTTCATCCCTTCCCTCCACACAGGAGAAATGTCCTGATGTACCTTTTCTCTTATTTTAGCATTAAGGTACCAGAATCAAGCAGTTTGTAGGGTGGGCAGGAAAAGAATAAGTAACTTTGTTATTGTACTTTATTTTCAAATGCTCTGATAGTGAAGTATTCCAGGTCACTGCGAGCTGATGAATACATAATATGTAAATGTGATGGATTCTGCATAAGCTTCTCCATAATTCTGCATAAGCTCTGGCGTTCGGACACTAATGCCCTACAGGACAGAGCTGCACCAAAGGTGAGAATGCTGTCAGCACTTTGACTGCCTGTAGCTGGTGAGCTTCCAGTCTCACAGGCATCAGTGACTTCAAGCAGGGTGAGAATAAGTCTAAGCAAATAACAGTGTTTGTCCCAAGATTGGAGTACTTCGAGCTGATGGCCTGGGAAGAAGAAAAAGCCTCTTATTGTCAATTCAAATTGTGTAAGAGAACCTATAAAAACTGACAGAACTAGGGCAGGGATCATGCCCCTGCACTGGGCACTGGTGAGGCTCCACCTCAAATCCTGGGTTCAGTTTTGGGCCCCTCATTCCAAGAAGGACATTGATGGGCTGCAGCATGTCCAGAGAAGGGTAAGAAAGTTGTTTGAAGGGTCTAGAGAACACGTCTTGTGAGGAATGGCTGAGGGACCTGGGGTTCATTAGTCTAGAGAAAAGGAGGCTCAGGGGAGACCATCTCACTATCAACAAATCCCTGAAAGGAGGCTGGAGTCAGGTGGGGTCAGTCTCTTCTCCCAAGGAGCAAGTGATAGGACAAGAGGAAATGGCCTCAAGTTGTACCAAGGGAGGTTTAGGTTGGACATGAGGAAAAATGTCTTCCCCAGAAGGGTTGTCAAGGGCTGTCCCAGGCTGCCCAGGGCAGTGATGGAGTCCCCATCCCTGGAGGGATTTCAAAGCTATGTAGATGTGGTGCTGAGGGCCACGGTTTAGTGGTGACCTGGCAGTGCTGGGTTAACTGTTGGGCTTGATGCTTTTAAAGGTCTCTTCCAACCAAAACGGTCCCATGACTCTGTATGGAACTGTAAGGAAGTGCATTGCAGGCAGGCACCGGCTGAACACACAGCACTGCTGACTGCCTCTGGATCACAGAAGGCTTTTTGTTAGAGACCAGGCACTCTGGATGGAGTTCAATGAAGCTGCTGAGCCATGAACAATTCAGGTTGAGGTGACCTAGTGTTACAGTTATAGTCCTAACGTTTAGGCTGTTTTTACCTCGTTACCCATCTGTGCAACGTATGTGACTTTCTAGGTGTACTTGTGTACTGCGCTGTGGCGATGCCGTTTGTCAGTCAGGTGAGTTAACTGCAGGAGTCTGTGCAGCCTCCGCTGCCTGACATAAACACCACTCCAGAAGCTGTCCGTGTGTTTCACCTGGCTGGTGATGAAGCAGGTGGAGGCGTTGAGGACCTGTTGGCAGTTGAATAACTAGTTCATTGCATAAAATTGATAAATTAGTGAAAATACATAGATTCTTGAGTAGTCACTTAGGCTTATTGTAACTGTTGAGAGCTTGCAAGCTCAAAGCTGAGCTATGCGATTCCAAAAAATGTTATATAAGTGCTTCCTTATTTGCAGGGTGCAAAGATGTTTTTTCTCCAATGGAAAGAATCTGCACAACAGCCAGCAAAATCTGAAGCCTGCTTTCCAGTGCTCGGTACCTGCTACAGGAGGATTAAGTATAAAGAGGACAACACTTCCATAAGTACCTTCTTGGTACGGTTGGAGAATGCCTTGGTACTGTTCACCTCATAGCAGAAATGTTTACTGGGAAGCTCTCTGCATGTGTAGTGGGAGAGGAGATGCTGTTTGCTGCTGCCTAAGGTTATCTGCTTGCAGTATCCCCAGCTTTGACTTCTGTAGCTTGATGTGGGTATTACCCTTTAGAAATGGGAATAAGTAAGGCAGGGAAGGAGGAGTGCAGTGGAGTGTGGTGATAGCAGGTAGGGAGGGGAAGGACTACATTAGATCACTGCTACTATCTAAAAAGGAGGATTGCTCAGCAGCACAGCTTCCATAATACAGGAGCAAGAGCCTGCATTGCTGCTGGGAGGACACGAAAAGCTGCGGCAATCAAGTGTAAATGTCATTCTGAGAGCAAATAACTCTGCCATGCTCTAAGATGAGATGGTTTTGTCTCTAAAACTTTTGCTTTTGTGATTTCAGCACCTCAAAGTGCAAGAAACAGTGAAGCATAACTTTCCAACGCAAGTCTATGCATCCTGGGAATGTGATGAAGGATTGCCTTTGAGGCTTTCCAGGGAAAAGACTTCAGGGACTTGAACCATCCAAGCAAATCTTTCAAGCCCATTGAGGGGCTAAATCCCCATAGTACTGTGTGGTACAACATGCAGAGAGAAAGGATTTTGCCAAGAACAAATCCAGGAACAGAAGAATAAAAGTATTGCCGTTGCTCTCAAGACAGACTAGCCAGGACCTCAAACGTGACCCAGGAATGAGAGGTGCGAAAAAGAAGCTGCCATCCCATTGTTGAAGTGGAACGGATGCTAAATGGAGGGAAGATCCCAAAATGAGACTCATCTGAGTCCTCAGGTTGGACTGCAATCTTGTCAGCAAGTTATTGCTTCTGTCTCTTCAGGAAGGACTGGAATCAGGAGGCATCAATGACTCTGGAAACAGCCAGAAAAACCATATGGGGATTTCAGTGTCTGCGGAGGAAGAGGAAAGAATAGGCAGTTGCTAGTTGTGATGTAGGACAGCTAGCATTGCAGTGAGCAGATTGAGTTTAAAGGGTAGACTTTCCTTTTTGAACAGTAATTGATTATTTTTTTACTGCATATTAGTTACTTTTTCAAAAAACAGAGTTTAGTTTCAATGAGAGACTGGAACATGTGCCCTTGCCCTGCACAGCTCCAGGGGAGGTGAGCTGGTTGGTAAAAACACACTGACAGACTGACAGAAACATCTAGAAAATCAATTTAGGCTTCCATGGAAAAGATGCTGATGGTATGGAAGGCAGCAGAAAGACAAGGTGTATGTGGAGGAGAAGTGCAGGCAGAAACTCATCTGTATGAGGATGGTGGAGAGGGCCCCAAGCAGCAGAGACAGATTTCCTGTAATGTGGACTTCTGTTCTTGCTATTTAATTTGTTAAATGAAAATATGTGTCATTCTCTGCCAAGAGTTCTGAGTTTTTTTGAACAGGAGGACATGACTGTAAAGAAGTTTGAGAGACAGAGGTTAGAAGGCAGGTCAGACCAGGTCATGGGTAAAAGCTGAAGACAAACTGAGATTCAGCGGAGGAGAGTTGGAGAAGGAAGAATGACCAACAGGAAATGAAGCTACAACAATAAACCTTATCCTGAAAAATGCCAGATTGTTTTTCATTCCAGTAGGAGTATCTGTCTTGGTTCTCAGGGTAAGACTTCATTTGGTGGGATAGTAAAGAAAACAACTAGTTCTCTGGGGAAAGAGTGATGTGCCAGATGTCCAGGCGCTGGGCAAAGTGCTGTGTTCTTCCTGCTGAAGTCGGATTTAAAATACATGACATTTAGAATTCTTGGACTAAAGACATGGAATGATAAATGACTGGCTAAAAACATGTGCACTGTCCCATGCCCATGAAGTGAGCTGGGGCTAGAGCCCAGTCCCTGTTGCACCAATGCTTCTGCAGCTCCCTCAGCTGGGTGACAATGTGTGTTGCTCACTGTGGTTGAGATTCTGCAACTTTTTTCCACTGCTAGACAAGAGGAGTCATGAAAATGAAGAAGAGCGAGAGAGCTGCTTATAGTTCCCTTGAGACCTTGAGAGCTCCCCTGAGACCTTGAGAGCTCCCTTGAGACCAAGGTTTACTTCCTTCACCTATTGATATAGCAGGGCTCACAGCTTTTGGTTTCCTTAGATGGATATTAGTGTTACAGTTACTGAAGCATCTCTGTGATGAGGAAAGGCTGAGAGATCTGGGGCTGTTTAGCTGGAGAAGACTGAGAGGGGATCTGATCAGTGCTGATCAATAGCTAAAAAGCGGGAGTCAAGAGGGTGGGGCCAAACTCCTTCCAGTGGTGCCCAGCAACAGGACAAGGGGCAATGGGCACAAACTGGAACCCAGGAGGTTCCATCTGAACAGGAGGAAAAGCATCTTTCCCCTGAGGGTGCCAGAGCCTAGCCCAGGCTGCCCAGAGAGGTTGTGGAGTCTCCTTCTCTGGAGAGATTCTAAACCCACTTGGACACTGTGATCCTGGACAGCCTGCTCTGGGTGACCCTGCTTTAGCAGGGGGGGTTGGATGAGATGATCTCTAGGGGTCCCTTCCAACTTCCACCACTCTGGGATTCTGTGAATCTGAGGTTCTGTAATAGGCTTTTTTGGAGAATAACAATTATGTGTTAGCTTGTGTATAATAGTTATGGCTCACTGAATTTTAACAGTCTTATCAGCTGGAGCACAAAGCTCTTTAAACCACACATTCCCCTTTTAAAAACTTTGTTCAGAAATGACCTTGTTGCCTCACTTACAGCAAAAACCCACAAGATTCAGCAGTAATGGTTTATAGCACAGCAGTGGTTTTGGATGCTGCCTGGCTCAGTACTAAATGTATTGAAAGGTACTAATACAAAATGCGTTCTATCTTAGACACTGATGGCAAGCCACTGATGCTCTTTCCATGTGTTTGGAGGATTAAGGTTTGATCACTAAGAGTTGGATTAGGGACCAAGGTTGGCATGTGAAGATGTCTGAGTGAATTTAATAATAGTTAGTAACAGTAATAGGTACAGCAGGGGTTCTAACTTGCAGTTCTTTTGAAAGGATGGGAGAAATTGTTCTTTTTGCAGTCCTGATTGAGAGTTAAAGGCTCTGGCAGTCACCTTTGGCTTGAGAAAGTCATTGTACTTCCTGAGAGTTGACAATCTTTGGCTCAAAAAGATTATCTGCAGGAGAAGGGGAGATGGAACAAGAAGGGGAGATGGAACAAGAAGGAGAGATGGAACAAGAAGGAGAGATGGAACAGGAAGGGGAGATGAAACAAGCCTCTATTACCCATTTGGTTGTCAGCAATGACATGGGGAAATCTGAGCTTTCAGAATGATAAATGATTTCACTATCTAGCCTTTAGAAGGAAGGCTGCTTGGTTTGTTTTGCCATCTTTCTAGATATTGGAAATATAAACCAGAATGTGACAGTCCTCATACAGAAATTTGAGTAATTTCTTTTCACTTGACAGTCTTCTCTGGTGATTTTATAACCTTTGTAGTTGCAGGGTGCCACTGGGAGGATTAAGTCACAACTTGTCAATCTTGACACAAACTAAAATGTATGACACAGGATATCATGCCAGGACATGCCGAAGAAGCTCTAGGAAGATGGAAATGCTTGTGGGTTTATTAAGAAATGGAAGGAATGTGGAGTATTTCATTTCAATAAATGTCAATCTCTAGCTTCCGGCTCACTACTGCTGAGACAATTTCCTCTGACTTGAGGAGAAGTCTGTAAGGATAACAGCCAAGCTAGAAAATGTTGGCTATCAGCCTCTGTCATGAAATGGAGGAAAATAATGTATCGATGTTTTTTCTTTACAGTAATTCCATCATCTTCAAGATGCTGACACGGGAGTGGAAATCCTGATTAGTAACAGAAAATAAAGGTGCCTTAACCTTTCATAGGTCAAAGTGCACCCTGAATAACACGATAGCACGGATTGCCCCAGGGTGCTTACTATGCAGCAGGTCAACAGCAAAATATATAGAAAAGGGCCAAAACTGCAAATGTAATTCATAAGCAACTTCAGCAGAAAAGCTGAGGCCAAAACAGGAGGAGGAGAGGGGAAGGGTATAGAGGGAAGGAGGAACAAGGCAGAGACATATCACCGAAGTATCAGAGAAGCTGAGCTCCTTCCCCATTGATATTTGCAGCCACAATGATGAGTACTTTGTCCTGAAAGAGTTGTGTCAACCCAATAAATATTTCCCTAGGTCAGGGTGTCCTTCCCCAGCTACTCACTGGAAACTTTTCTGTATTTGTTATCCATGGCCAGAATTAAATCCTCTCATCTGGTCTTGCTGCTACCTATTGCTGGGTCTTGCTGGCACAGCCGAATATCTACTATGAACCTACCTGACTGGTGAATGGGGATGAGCCTATGTAGTCACCACGTAGAATCATAGAATGGTTTGGGTTGGAAGGGCCCTTTAAAGTGCATCATCATGTTGTAGAAGTAGCTGCCTGTTGTGAACACTTGGGGTTTTGGCCTTCCTTGCAGTAAACTGGAATTTGCAACTCTGTGGCCAAACAGTACCCAGACAGCGAAGGACATTTTAATACCAAATCCATGAACAAATCAATTTACTGCAGTAAGCTACTTAGGGGGCCCATCTGGTAGCTGCTAATTTACAGACTGGGCCATCTGCCACTATCACAAGCTGGGAAGACTAGAAAAGTTACCCAACATTGCCAACAGTTTAGCTTTGTTTTCTTTTTTCTCTTCTTTTTTTTTTTCCCTCTCAATGCTGTGTTTTGTTTCATTGCTAACAGACAGCAACGGCAGCGGTTTCTGTTCTCAAACCCAGATTTCTCCAACCTTGGATAATCTGGTGGTGCTGGGAGATGCTGCTGCTGTGACTCAGCAGTTGTCCCTGGGTATGTTTGTGCAGTGTTTGAGCTGCTGACAGCAGGATGGTTTGGAAAGCTGTGTTTCTACCCAGTGCCTGCATATTTTAACTTGGTGTGACAGGATATGTAGAAAACGTATTTTCAATGTATGTTATACAGCCTTACTCCTCTTGAGCTGCACAGTGCCTTCTGCTCTAGCGGAAACAAAGAGAGAAGGCTCTGAGGCATGGAGAGCTGCAATTTGTTCTCTGAGTTGGTTTTGAACATGTGTGGGGAGTGAGAGATAGGAGTAGGCTGCAGATTCTTCAATAAAGGTCGGCTCCAAAGGGTGACATTTCCGCAGTCCTTGACAAATGTGCCGTGTCAGGGTAGGGTCAGTCAAATCCTTGTAGTGCTCAGGAGGTTGTGACAACCTGAGAGCACAGCTACTCAGGTCTGGAATAGGATGTGTCTCCTGGCTCCATGCTGCGAATGTGTTCCTCGAGGTGGGCAGTGCTTTCGGGTGTCTTCCTTTACATGAGAATGGAAACCAGCCACCAGCTTCAGCTGCAAGAGTGTCATCAGCACTTCTCTGCTGGTGTGTCCCTGCAATCCGAATGCTTAGTTCAGGCCCGTTGAGTTTCTTCTCTTACTGTGTGGCATCCGTCTCCACGAATGCTCATCTGCTCGGCTTGAGCGCTCTCCCCTGCAGGAGTGAGCTAATGGTTGGGTTTGTTCAAGGCCTACGTGCAGAGGTCTCGTCACGTGCTCTTGGCAGATGCCAACTCTCACAGTGCTTATAACTTGGACACAGTTTTCTGTTTGAAGATGCTGTGGTGAAGCTGAGCTAAATGCTTTACTACAGTAGAATATTCCAACTAGGAAAAGCCTTAGCCTGAGTGCAGTTTTCCTTTGAGAATAGGTTTCTGTGCCCTTCAAAAAGGGTTGGAATTTAATCCGTACTTGTTTCGTGCTAACTGGATAATGTGTTAGGCTGTGGCAGCCTGAGCCATAGCAGTGGTGGCACACAGGATTTACATATTCTTCAACTGCTAACTGTGCAGATGGTGAAAACCCAATCAGCGCGATAGACCCTGAAGACCTGAAGGTTTGGCCCCGAGAACTCCTTTGGGCTCCCCTGGATTAAGATGGCAGGTCATCCAAGGAGGGGAAAAACTCGGCCATAACAAAGCCCAGCAAAACCAGCTTTTTTTCTGTTGACAAGGCAGAGACCCGAGGCCTTTCCTTACTTCGTGTGATTAACGGTATTCTGCCACCGGGACAAAAGCTTTCTGCTGGAAATTTGGGGCTGCAATTTCTTTTTCATCTAAGTGTGCTTCTCCTCACTTACTGTGATTGAACGTGTTATCCTTGGGGGGCACATTAATTGAATTCTCTACCAGACTCTGCTCAAAGAACTGGGAGGGCCCAGAGGAGAGATTACCAATAGGGGTCCTGTGGCTAATGTGATTAAAAATTATTTGGCTGCAGAAGAGAGAATGTTGTTGTTCTCTGTTGTATTTCTCTGCAGAGAGATAACACTGATGCTGACTCGAGAAGTGACAGGTCATACATGTTTAATTTGAACAGCTATAAAAAGAAACTTGAAGTAGCGCTGCTCATTGGGAATTTAATAAATAAAAGTTATTACCAAAGCTCAGTATAATCCCAAGGATATCTCTTCCTGTACTTTACTTGGAACCCAAGCTATCAAAAAAATTAAGCTAGGAATTTAAGACCAGATTAGATCTGAAAGGCAGAATTATTTTATTATTTTTTTTATGGTGGAATTTGGGTGCCGAGTACTGATCTGTTTTGTCCTTACAAAGCTCCTGTGTAAATGCTGCCAGACTATTTTCCAACTGGGGACTAGGGACTCCAATGAAATAACCAGCCCAAGGTTACCCTGGGTCTCCTTGCAATGGGTGGGGTGGGTGCAGTGCTCACGAGGCTCTCATTATCTCTTGATGCTTCCCAGCTGGATTCCTAGTGACCCTCGTGGCTTTTTGTGGGATTGGAAAGATCCTTCAGGTGCAGCTCGTTGGGTTAACACAGCCAAGAAGACACAGAATCTGCCCCAGCTGTGGCTTGTTCCTCACAAGGCTATAAATGAGGCTGAACTGCAGTAGGCTGTTATCACAGGGGCAGGAAGAGGGGAGGGAGGCAGGCCGGCCGGCCTTGGACGTTGCTGGTCCTGAACCGTTGAGGTGGCTGGTCTCCTGGCCTATCTCCTGTACTATGCAGGAGTCTGAGGGTAAGTTTCACATACCTTCTTTCTTAGGCTGCTCTTGGAGGTTGTCCCCCACCTTCCTGATGCTGGGCTTCCTGGGTCTCAGTGATGTTGGGAGAGCTGAAGGGCTCCAGGGCTCTTTTTGTGATCCACTGACTCTGCTAGAAGATGCTTTAATATTTTTGATTTAAACCTCAATGTCAAGAGAGAAAGACAAGTACACATCCTGCTGTAAGATTGCAAAATGCCTTTTAAGGGTTTAGTCTCTTTTATTGAAGTCAGTAGTTTATTTTTGCTTGTTCTGGTCAGGAATGTGCTCCTGGGAGAGGCATCTCCACCTCCTGCAGTGTTTGAACCTGAGGGAATTGGCTGTGACACCAGAAGCTGTGACTTCCTTTTTCTGTGGTTCTACAGCTTTTTCACCTCTGTGATTGTACTCTGTATGTGTTGCTGAAATGATAAAACACCCATAGCAAATTCATTGCAGTTAGTAGATTAGGGCCCTAAGGCGAGGAGTTGGATGTAGAGACCGCAGTGGACTTCCCATCTTTGCAAGTATCTTGAAAAACTAGCAAATGTTTAGAGCTTTGCAGTGTTTGTAAGTTGGAGATGATGGTGGCTGGGGCTTCGGTCTCAGTTGTGTGGGTTCTGGCATTCTGCATGAAGGGTGGACCAACGTAAATTCCTTGTATTTCTTGCTCTAGGAGATACTCTACAGGCAAACAAAATTCATTTGTCTTTGAGTAAATCTATTCCTGACTTATTTTTGTGATTATTGCTTTCCTTATTGTAAGCTGCTTTGCTCAGTATCATCTCAGATGTCTTTAACCAATGCTTTTTGCCTTAACTTTAAAGCTTTCTTTCTGTGTTTTATGTGAGTAAAATCTTCCTATGTGTAAAATGCCCAGGAAAGTCTTGAGCAGAGATGTATGCAGCCTATGGAAGCACAACTTGAGCTGTTGATCTGCAGGGAGTTTTATACAGTGAGGGGAAACATCCTTGCAAGAGGTGAAATGTACCTTGAAAAAATGCTTAAGAAAACAAGTAATTTCCTCAAGCAGAGCCTAGGCTCCTCGGGTTGTTTGGGGTTTTTTGAGAATTATTGCTTGCTGGCTGTCACTACCCCTGTGTGTTTCAGCTTGTAAAATAATCATGTAGGAGCTCAAGGGATTGGCAGTGCAATCATCGAACAGGTTCTAATACTGTGGTGTTTCTTGTCTTTGAGCTGGCTGTTTCTTTCTTTTATGGGGGTTTTTTTGCTGCAGAGAAGAGCAAAGTGCCAGCTGACAATGCTTGGCTTTTGGGTACCTGGAATGTCCTGGTAGAGCTTTCTGGTTTCTTGCCTGAAGGAATACATTTAAGTTAGTCTAACACAGAATTCCAGGAGCTTTTGGAGGCCAAAAAACTTGGTTCAACTTGGACTGCTATAAGTAGAAATGGACATCTTGGAGGCAAGTATGTGTACAGTGGAGTAATGGGTAATCTCTCTGGTAAACAAATGGATGAGATGGAAGTATTAGACCCAGAGCCAGGTGAGAAGCGTGGTGTTCACAGGCTGGATTAGCAGTGAAATGCTGTGCTTCACTTAAGGTGAAACAAGGCGAAATTCAAGAGTCCACTGGGTATGGATAGAAGAAGCTGGTGTGAGACTTGGGGTGGTACATAAGATGGGGAAATCCACAGTAATTTTGTATCTTCCTTAGTTGGCACTGGCTTTCTACACCAGTATGAGGTAGAACATTAAGCATTGGCTGTTGTGTGTGCTGTCTGAACTGGACATGCTGGGACATTTGGTGTGTGTGTCTAGGGGCTGTGGTAGTGTTATGCTGTTAGTGCTGCCTGTGGTAGAGCTGGGCAGGAAGGAGGAGTTATCAGGGCTCGGTTGGAGGGCCAAGTTGGGAAGTTGTCACTGTGTTTGCCAGATGATCTTTTCAGAAATAAATCTGTGACATGGCTTCTCCAGGTTCCTAAATGCAGAGGGCTCTTGGGGGTGCCAGGCCTTTGTTTTTCAGAGGCTATGAGCAGTGAGCTCTTAACTGTGGTTATGTTTAGAGATTGGAGAACACTTCCCCCAAGCTTTGCAGAAAAATGTCATACATATTAAAATCACTGATTTTAGGATTGGTGTAAATCTTGGAACAAAGTACTTCAACCTAATCAAGCAATGTGATGCTTTAATAAAGCTGCCAGCAGAGTATTAAGGACTGTAGGTTTTTTCATTACTGCATAGAAGAAATCTTTCAAGGTCTGCACAGCAACAGGCAGTGCAGAAAGGGAGCTGATTACATCACTAGCAGCATGTCTGACAGTCAGCTCTGCAAGTGTCTTCCAGTTAAAGGTGTACGAGTTACAAATACAGAATGACCCTCAACTGTGACATGTGCCTATTTCTAGGCTGAACCACGTATCAAGGCTTTAAGACTGACCACTGCTTGCAGCCTGAGAATGTGGCGTTTCCACCCTTTCCTAGCAAAGTAACTGTCATGGTCCTAAAGGGACAGCTTTAGCTCTTGTGTGTTTGAGCTCAACGGGTATGAATTTGAGTGGGAGTCTGTGTATAGAGGTTTAACTTGGTCATTGCTGAATAAATATATCCCTGTTGGGGGCATTCCTTTGACACTTAACCTGTTTTCTGTAGTGTTCCCTTCACTCCCTCTTGCCAGGGCTTCCTACAGAAGCCTTAGGGAAAGGAAGCTTCTGCCTGCTGTTAGAAACAGTATCTTTTTTTTGTTTTGGAGAAGACCTTCAAGGTCATCCAGTACAACAGTCAACCCAGTGCTGCTGGGTCACCACTAAACCATGGCCCTCAGCACCACATCTACACGGCTTTTCAATCCCTCCAGGAACGGGGATTCCACTGCTGCCCTTGGCAGCCTATCCCTGGGCTTGACAACCCCTCTGGGGAAGACATTTTTCCTCATGTCTAACCTGAACCTCCCCTGGGACAATATGACAATGGTTTGTTTTGTCCTATCTTTTTGTATCTTGGGAGAAGAGACTGAGCCCCTCCACCTGGCTCCAGCTTCCTTTCAGGGAGTTGTCAAGAGTGAGGAGGTCTCCCCTGAGCCTCCTTTTCTCCAGGCTCAAAATCCCAGGTCCCTTTGCTGCTCCTTCGAAGACGTGTTATCTAGACCCTTCACCAGCTTTTTTGCCCTTCCTTTTACATCCTCCAGCCCTTCAATCCCCTTCTTGTAGTGGGGGACTCAAAACTGAACCCAGTATTTGAGGTGTGATCTCAGGTGTTGCTCAGAGACTACTCATCACTGCACTAGCTGAAAAGGGATGTGGTTTTATACCTTATCTTCAAGGGCTTTGAGCCCAAAGATACCTATGCTTGTGGTCCCTTGATAAATGAATGAGACTGTGGCTAATGGCATTTATTGCTTTCATATGTCTTGCTTATCACAAAGGTGAGGGTTGGAATGGATCTCTAGAGATGGCCTTGTAGTAATGGAGTTGTTTGTGTAATGGTATATAAGAAAAGGTAAATCTCTGACCCAGGTGAAGTATGGTGAGACAGGACTTGCCTTGACTGAAGCAGTAAGTGCAGGAGGGCTGGCCCTAGAACCAGCTCTGGGAGAAAAGGCTGCTTCAGAGCAGATGGGGAGTTTAGCCCAAATGGGCAAGGGCATGGGCTGCAAAGCTGTCTGGCTGGTTTCCAGGCCATCAGCTGTTCAGGGCTGCATGCGTCTGTGTGCTCGTGATCTGAATGTCTGCTTGTGCTGCCTCGAGCAGCCCCGGGAAGTGCCCCAGCAGAGCCCTGGAGCCTGAGGCCTGGACATGGCCAGTACTTGAGCACGGGAAGAGCTGCCCCTGCCAAGGGGGGCAGTGCAGCCGGGGTCCCGTCTCTGACCCAGACACCAGCAGCTGCGTGCAGTGCCATCGGTTGGAGGGGCTCAGTGAGATTTGGCTGAGTAGTTCGGGGTACTTAACTGATGTGTTCTGCATGCTCTGTGCTTCTCAGGTAGTGTGAGCCCCTCTCTGCATGTTCCTCTTCCTGCTGCTCCAGTTGGTGCCCTGATAACATCAGGGCTAGCTTCTGGCTGTGATTAATAATTTGGATTTATGATGCTTATGCATGAGCTGCTGTGGGGAATCGTCTTTGGCAGGTTGGTGGAGTCAGGCCTTTGGCTGCGTCACACACTAGGAGGGG
>WTSP01023068.1:70130-85788 GCA_025331215.1 Actenoides lindsayi
GTGGTTCTGGGTACTTAACTGATGTGTTCTGCATGCTCTGTGCTTCTCAGGTAGTGTGAGCCCCTCTCTGCAGGTTCCTCTTCCTGCTGCTCCAGTTGGTGCCCTGATAACATCAGGGCTACCTTCTGGCTGTGATTAATGATTTGGATTTATGATGCTTATGCATGAGCTGCCATGGGGAATTGTCTTTGGCAGGTTGGTGGAGTCAGGCCTTTGGCTGCGTCACACACTAGGAGGGGAGGCATCTGGCAGTAGGAAGGAAGGTGGTATTTTCTCTATAATGAATATTATTTTTTCTTAAACTGTGATTTAGCTTTGGGTTTTCTGATGTAATCTAATTTGTTTTTTTAAACTTTTCTTGGGTAACTTGAAAATGTGTTTTAAAACCAAGTCTGTTTTTTTCCCCCTGAGCTCTCAATCTAAAGTTGACTGCACTTTGACCACCTGTGAACACCTTGAATTTCAACTCCCAATAAAAGATGATACTTTCTCTGCTCAGCTTTAAAGGAGCAGCTTCATGAGCTCTACTGACTCAAGGTGTACAGTGACTTGTGTGAGAATGCAGCACTTCACTTGCCTGGCTGTGGTCAAGGCTAGTGGTCAGGACTTGTAAGCTGGAACTCACTGATGTAAAACCAAAAGCTCTGTTAAGTATCAGATAATGTCCCCTGTATTATGCAATTAAAGAAGTTGAAATTAAGTCAGGAAGTGAGCTAGGTACATGAAATGTTTCTTCAAACAAGGGTGTCTTAGTGGACAGTGTCTTTTCTGAACTGTTTGGGTTTTTTGAGCTGAGCTGGCATGTAACATCTCTGCTACTGCCTGCACAAGTGTCCAGAGCTGAACTAGATGCTGTTCAAGGGCAGCTAACTTATTTCCTGTCCTCAGGGGTGTGTGTGTCTCTGAGCTCTGAGAAATGAACTTCAAAAGCTGCAAACAGTCAGCATTCTCATTCTCTGAGGAGGAGAAGATAAACTCAATGTAATTGGCGTTTCCAATCAGAGAGGACTGGGTGAGGGTTTGGGTGAGATTTACCAGCTGTTCTTTGAATGTAGGAGGCAGGGGCTATGATCTAGCCCCAGTCCTAGCTCAGAGCCTTTTTGATAACTGGTGGGGCAGTGTCACTGTGTAAGTTCTGCTTCATGTCACAAACATCCTCACTCTGAATGACAGTATTGTTGAAGTTGAAAGGGTTCATTTAGATGAAACCTGCTGAAGCAGGGTCAACTGAGAGCAGGTTATCCTGGGCTGTGTCTAGCTGGGGTTTGAATATCCCCACAGCTGGAGACTCCACGGTGTCTCTGGGCTGCCTCTTCCAGTATTTGACTTGCCCCAACCTCATTTCAGGGAGTGGAGAGTGAGAGCTCAGGGAGATCCTCTGAACCTCAGTAGAGGTTACTACAGACACAGTGTAAGTTGCACTTGGAGTTGAAATCACACCATGTTAACCTTCAGGAGGGTGTATCTTGTGAGCAAAGCTGTTGGTGCTGTCTGACGTGCCTCTCTGTGCTGCAGACCCATGTACCAACCTTCTGCAAGCGAGGAGTTGCATTGGTGTGGCAGGTCTGAGCAGGAACACTTTGCCTGTGCCTTGGAGTATAACAAGGAAACCAAGGGTGAGACCTTGCGGGCTGAGGACTGTAGCTTGAATTCCTCTCGTGAAGATGTGTACTAGCAAGTGCTTATTAGCTGCTACCCAGAAGCTGGCATGGTTTGGGTCTTTACATTGGCTGATAATGTTTCGGATGACGAGCTTTAAGGTTAGAGTCTCCTATCTCAAAACTGTCTGTTGAAAGCAGTGTTCAATAGAGCTGTTTTGTTGGGTCTTGTTTTTTATTGCTGGCAACCTCAGCAGTTGAAATTGGAACTTGGGGTTTCAAAGCGGCTGCTTGGCTAAGGAGGCCTTGCTAAATCAAAGCTCCCTGCTCTGCTACCCTCCCCCTGCTCTTCTACACTCCCAGCTGTGTCAGCCCAGCAGTGAGGAAGGGAAGTTGGCCTTGAAGTGAATCTAAAGAGGAAAGGGAGTGAGGAGAGGTGGAGTTAGCTGGCTCAATGCAATAGCAGCCCGCAGCGTGGGAAGATGAGAAAGCAGAAGCAAAGAGACTGATGCTTGAATCTCTGTGTGGGTGAGCTCTGTGGAGCAAGGTCTGAATGGAGGGGAGGGCCAAGGAGTTTAAAGACTGAACACAGTCAGTGAAAAGGCAGGGATTATACTCCTCTTTCTTTCTGGAATAGCAATCAAAGGAAAAAGGTAAGGGGGACAAGGAGGAAGCAAGTGAAATTGGTGCTAAATTTCACTTAAAATATGAGCCTTTCACAAGAAGGGGACTGAGAAATGGCAAGACACCCTGAAGTGAAATCTTTTTGGTGTAATGCAGGAAGCAAGAAACAATTAACAGGCATGTGAGAATATTGGAGGCATGATATTCCTATTTCATGATTGTCCTTATTTTTGTTGTGTAACTGTTCTCAAAGCTGTCACTGGCAATACTTGTTTTAATCCTTAGTGCAGTCCAAGCATTATGGTATTTCAGAGTATGAAAGTAGCTGGCAAATACAATACCTTTTTTTCCGCCTTTTTTTGGTAAGAAGAGATTAGCAGAAACCTGCAGACAACAGGGTGACATTTACTTTTTATAGCACTCCTGGCTTCAGTAGAGAACTGCGTGACTTTTACCAGGTCCAACACATTCCAGTTGAACTCCTAGTTTTAGGCAGCTTGATGTAAATAAATCAGTATCTTAGATGCACTGAAAAGTATTCAGTCTTGGAAGGTCACTTTGAACTGCTGTAAGTGACTTGACTGCAGCACTGAAGGCTTGGAGTCAAAAGTATGTATGAAAGTAAACAGAATTGGGAAAAACCTTGTTTATGCCTTCTAGGGTAATGCAATAGCTCATCTGCTGTCCACTTGGTCAGCCATGCTGCTGCTATATATGAATCATTCTGCAATTGGTCATGGCCCTTACCTTTTGTTAAGAGAGTTCCCCCCCTTACACTAGAAGATGAAGCACAGAAGTGGCTTGCTCAGCTTTTCCATGGTTATTGCAGTAGGTACTTAGTGTGGGGTCCTGTGCCTCAGACAGCATCTTTCCCACGAAGGCATTGCTTTTTATCTGAGGTCTGCGAGGCTGGCAATAGGGTTGGGGTTGGTTGGGTTCCAAGAGGGTGGTCAGTGGGACAGGGCAGTGTTCTTGCCATGCTGCAGAGTGGCTGTGAGTGCAGCCCCTCTAGTCCAGCCATGTCTACCCTTGGTTACCAAACCCACAACTGTGTTGGTAGTCCTGGGTAACTGCAAGGTTTTGCTTACTCTTTCTTTCCTTTGGCCATGGTGACAGACTGGTGACTCACCAGAAAAAACATGAAACTTTCTTCTAAGGATTTTCAGATTCCAGTGTGCTTCTGAATTATTTTGTCTTGCCAGCCAAGTACTGTGAAGCTGTTCATAGGCATAAGCCAAACCTTACTGTGTGTGCCTGTCTTCCTCATTTTTACTGAGGACTGCTTCCAAGTCAAGGGTACTGGGCTCTTAAACTATGCCCTGTTTGTCAAGCTGTAAAGTGTTGCATTTTGGAAGAAGGGTCTTGGCTTTTCAGCTGTCCCCCAGTCTACTAACAACCAGCTGGTAAGACCTGAGAAGGTTGTAAAAGCTGGTCCTAGGAGCTTGTCTCTAGCTCTGCAAAGCTGTCAGCTGGAGAATAGTAAGGAGCATGTACATGGGGCTCTGCACAATCTAAATGAGATGCTGTTCCGTACTCTAGCTTCAGCTTTATATTTCCCCTTTTGGATGATCAGCTCTTCTCTCAGAAAAACTTGCCTGTTTACTGTGCTTTCTGTCTTTGGGCATGCGGCAGACACGCTGAGCCCACACATACTACTCTTGCCTTGCCTCTTGGAGCCTGTGTGTAGCAGGTCTCTGAGAGCAGAAGCATCTCAGCTATAAGAGCAGCTTTCAACACACTGAAATTGTAGGCTTAATTCCAATGTGGCTGGCTTAAAACAGCAGAACAGCTTTCTTTTGGCTTTGTCTCCTGGCAGAATGCCAGGCTCCCCCAGCTTCCTGCTGTGGTTGTGGTGGCTTTCTGAATGATGGAATAAATCCACTTTTTTTTTCCCCGCCCCATCCTAGCTCTCCCTTGAGGAACTCGTGAAAGCCCTGGTCTCTGAAAGGCATGCTGGAAGCCTTAAAATACGTAAAAGTATCAAGGTGTGACGTGAGAGAATAATCTACATAATCTGTTTTTCGATTTATCTGGGCTTTTTGTACAGCAAAGGCTGTGTATGACATGTCACCCTCCAGATTTCAGCACAGAACCTCCTCTTTCACCTCTTTCTGCTTATTTAGCATGCAACAAATGTCTTGTTTTAGCCGAATGGGAACACAAACTTTTGGAGGCCAGCTTAGAATTCAGAGTCGCTTTTAAAGTTGCCAAAGCCTGAAATAAATGTGACTTTTTTTTTATCTTTTTATATATATATAAAACGATAGAATATCCTTGCTAGCTAAGAGGCACCAAATGAGAAATTGGGACTAGCTTAACTTGCCTGATGAGTTTTCAGGAGTCAGGGGATCAGCTGAGTCTGGGTTGGGTGTTCAGGATGTGTCTTGTGGCTTTGTTTTTCTCTGCTGTAAAAAGCAAGCACCAGTAGGCTGGGTGGAGCATGTGGGTGATAATGGACATTAGCAGGCTTGGCTGATTTTAAAACCAAGATCATTGTGATAGATGATGCTTTACAGTGGGTGAATCAAGGCCAAGGATACAGACTTCCAAAGCCTACCTTTACAGTGGTCCTGATAATCCTGGGTAGGATGGAGTGAGATGCTGCCTCTCCTAGAGGTGCTGGAGGAGTTGAAATTTTATGTGATCCAGTGAGTCACAGCTGAGCCTGGGACTTGCATTTACTTGCCCGTGAGGTCTCAAAAGGAAGATGGTGAGAAGGTGAAAAGGTGGTTGTGAGAGATAGGATTTATAGCTGTTGAGATTTTTTTAAGTCGGGACTGTGAATGAGCACAAAGTTTAGGATGCAGTGATGCCATGTGACACATTATGTAAGAATAGCAATGAGAAGAACTAGCATTTGGTAGCTTATTGCCTCAGCCAGCCTGCAGAAGGGTAAATCCAGGTTTGTACATCTGTGCTTTGCTTAGAGGATTCTAAAAGCTGTATCCTTTGAGGGACCAAAGAATGTCTATACAATGATTCCTCCAACTGAACTTGTCTGTGAAAATAGGACTTTCCTTGGGAACACAAAAATAGCTCTAGCTGGAACAGCCGATGGCTGTAAGGTCACCTTAGAAGTTCACCAGTCGATGCATCTTGTCCAAGATGTTAAAACACTTCTGTAACACAACTCACTTGAGAAATTGGGTTCATTATTGTGTTCCCCGACCTGTAGGCTGCTGCTTGGAGTCTGAGGTGTTTGGGTTATCCTAAACTGAGTCCTTAAATTCTTCAGTGCTTCTAATGCTATGAAGGCATTAGAAGCAAACCTCTGGCTGGTTTCCTGTCCCCAGCTTGAAGGTCCTCACAGCTTGAGGGGGGGAGTGTGTGCTGAAAAATTGTCATAGGATGGTTTAGGTTGGAAGGGACCTTCAAGATTATCTAGTTCTGATTTCTCCCCTTCCCCCCCTAGTGTGGGCAGGGAAACCTCCCACTAGACCAGGTTGCACAAGGCCTGATCCAGCCTGGCCTTGAGGATGTCCAGAGATTAAACACTCAAAAATTCCTCAGGCAACCTGTGCCAGTGTCTCACCACCCTCAGAGTAAAGAACTTCTCATTTCTAATCTAAATCTCCCCTCTTCCAGTCTGAATCCATTACCCCTCATCCTATTACTACAAGCCCTTGTAAGAAGTCCCTCCCCAGCTGTGTTGTAGCCCCTGTTGCATTTACTGTTCAGCTCTTCTGACCTGAATGATTTCTTCAGGCACATGGAATGAGTACTACTTTTGGCTGAAGCCTGTGTTAGTCTATTGTAGAAATTAGGCAGCTGCCCAAAAGTCTGCCAAGGGCCAAAACCAACTACTTCCCATTCAAGTTGTTAACAAATGAAGCTGGTGGGTGAGATGGTGACCACCCGGGCCCCTGCTGCTACAAACACTGTGCAGCAGGATTCACGTGGATGTACATCAAAACCCTGAATGAGTTCAGTTGCCCCTAAGCTAGTTTGATGTTTTAGAAGTGACCTACTTGAAAATATGTCAGTAATGTAATTATCATCAGGAAACAGCTCACCTTCTGTGGCTTAATTATATTTTCCGTGTATACTTAGTCCATTTCAAAGAAGCTGTGTTGGATGGCATGCTGGGTTTCCCCTTAATTACTGTTGTGTGGTAATTGCCATGTAATTGCACTGTTATGAATGTAATGTGCATGTATTATTTTGGGGCAGTAATTTATGGAGTGTAAGCATCTTTTAAAACTGTTATAGATGTTTTTCACACAGGATTGCTAAGCCCTTTTATGACAGTGGTCTTGCACAGCTATCCAGCGGTTTAATTTTTCCTGGGTTTAAGGTCTCCTGAATAATGCTACTTGATCACCCAGGCAGTGTTCTGGAAATTACACTGGCCAGTTGTGCTGAGATCTAATGATCCTCATCATGATTGCAAAATGAGGTTTCCTAGTGCAGAAATAAATCAGACATAATAATAAACAGGTTGAAGAATGTCTAGTAGGAGTATTTTGGTACCAATGTGTGCTTCAAGGTGCTTAGTGTGGGGGGGTTAAAGAAAAGGACTGGTTAGTAATCCCATTGCTGAAAGAAAATAGCTTCAATTAAATGTTAGTGCCTTACCTATGCACTAGGGAGTAGTTTTTCTTTATGTAATCCTTTCCTTCTGACAGCTATGTGGTAGCTTTCCAGGGTACTTCTGACAATTAAACTTACCCTAAAAGGACAAAGTCCCTCTGGACATCACCTTTTTAAGAAAATTACTTTGATAAATGGCCAGAAGGTCAAGGGAGGTGATTCTGTCCCTCTACTCTGGTGGGACACTTCTGTGTTGTCCTTCTGTGTTGTTGTTGTCCCTGGTTCCCCGCCCCCCCCCAGTGCTGGGTCCAGCTTTGGTGTTCTCAGCACAGGAAAGACATGGACCTGTTGGCATAGGGCCAGAGGAGGCCACAGAAGCTGAGGGCTGGAACCCCTCTGTTTGGCAGACACCTTGATGGCCCTTATAGGTGTGATGATGTTGTATGAAGACATCTGTTGACTTTGGTGATGCTAATGAAGAGGTAGTAAATTAACCTGACTCTATGGGCCTAGTGAAACAAGTGAGGTTTCACCTTTTTTTTTTTCATGACACTGTGCTCTGGTAGCCTGCTTACAGCTGTTTCCTCATGGGGTAAGAAGGAACATGGACCTAAGAACTGTTGGAGCAGGTGTAGAAGAGGGCCATGAAGATGATTCAAGGTCTGGAAGCCTTCTGCTATGACGACAGGGTGAGTGAGTTGGGGTTCTTCAGCTTGAAGAGGAGGTGGCTCTGGGAAGACCTTATTGTGGCCTTCCAGTAGTTGAAATGGGCTTACAAGAAAGCTTTTTTGCAAGGGCCTGTAGCAATACGATGAGAGGTAATGGCCTCAAACTGGTAGAAGGGAGGTTTAGGTGAGAAATAAGGAAGTTAGTCACTGAGGGTGGTGAGACACTGGCACGGCTTGCTCAGGTAGGTTGTGGATGCTCCATTGCTGGATGTGTTCAAGACCAGGCTGGATGGAGCTCTGAGGAACTTGGTCTAGTGGGAGGTGTCCCTGCCTGTAGTTGCGGGTTATGAACTACATGATCTTTAAGATCCCTTCCAACCCAAACCCTTTTATGAAATAGGTTGTGACCACAGAGGGGCAACGGAAAAGGTCTTGAATCCTGTACTGTCAAAAATGTGTCTCTGTAAGCACTGGAAACTGTTATGTATGGAGGTGATTGAGATTAAAGCTAGTAATGGGTGAGAGTGCTGAGTTGTGAAGCATCCAGTTGCTTGCAGGTGGCAATCTTGAAGCATAACAACTTGAGTGTCACTAACTCTATCCTTGAATCAAGACTTAAAGGTGCTTGTGATGGTGTGGTGTTTTTTTCTGCAGGATGTTTACTCATAATGTACTGGGTTGCTCCTCTGCAGCTCACATGCTTTGCCCATCTCCCCTATTTTCCTTTGTGTCTGGTGATGAGATCCCCTGTTTTCCTGCTTGCTTGCGTTTTCTGCATCTCTTCAGCAGGATTTCACGTGGTGCAGATGCGGAGTCAGATGTGGTCCTTATTTTACGTGATGCAGTTCCATACTGTCAGCTTGTGTTTGCTTATACATTAATATGGTCCTGTGCTGCAGTCCTGTGCTTCCCCTGTAGCTGGCAGAAGAAGGAACCTGAGTACTACAGCAGCAGTAAGACCAGCAAGGTTCTGCAGAGGACAGGCCATCAGTTTTATTCAGTTTAACACAAAAGGAAAGGTATTACAGAAAATGGGAAAGACAAAACCTTTAGCTCAAGAGAGCTGTGTTTCTGTTTAAGGTGCTTTTAGAAGTGTTGGGCCATTGCATTGTAGGGGCAACTGAGAACTGTAGGGCCGTGCCTAGCTGCTAGCCATTGAAACAGCAGAGCTGGCCCTTGCTGTTCTGGTGGTTGTGGAGGAAATGGGAGTCCCAGAGATCCATGGCTGATCAAGTAACTTGCAAAGAGGAGAGGAACCCACTTGGCAAGACCTTTTGCAGCAGGTACTGTATGATGGCTGGTTGTAAATTCCCTGGGAAAGACTTTCTGAGCAGTACAATTCCTGGGATTAAGGTTTTTCCATCTTTCTGAATTTTTGTGGCCCGTCTTAGACAAATTCAAGTTGTATTGGTAAAAATAAATCTCCAGTTTTGTGCTTGTGCTAAGGCACAAATGCTACTCCTGCCATACATCCCCAAATATAGCAAAACTAAAGTAACTGGACAAAACTCAACTCCATCTGCCTGTTTCCAATGAAACCAAACTTGATGAAATTAAGTATGACTAAACCATGCATGCAAACACATTTTTTTATCCCGGATTGAATCTGTATGTGGGTTTTGGTTCACTGCTCTGCACAAAGAGTGAAACTGGCTGTGAAGGGGACAAAGGGCTCATCACAAACATGTGCAATTGCTTTGACGTGCTGCGCAGTGAGAGCAATGGCTTTGCTGAAACTTGGCCAGGCAGCTGCATCACTTGCTTTTCTGCAAACATGCAACTAACAGAACTCTTTGTAAGCCTTCACCTAGCTCTACTGCTGTTCTTATAGGGTTTTTTTTATTCACAGCTCGGGCAGCTAATGACATGTGAGTCCCATGTGCTGGTGGCTGCACACGGCTGTGTTTGGAGCAGGGGAGGCTGTAGCAAGGCATCCTTGCCAGTATGACCATGACTTCCTTCCTCTTACCCTTGTCAGGCCAGCTACTCACTGTTTTGCATCTTCCCTGTACTGTGATTTTTATTTCGTGTTGGAAGTGAGACAGCAAGGCCTGATTGGGTAACTTCATACTTGTAATTGATTTTTTTGCGACTTGTGTTTCCTGGTCTCTGGGATTCTGCCCCACGATACAGATGCACAGCTTGTCTGCTCTTGTTGGCACAGAGCAGCATCCGCAGTCTGCAAAGCCAGCATCTTTTGTACAAGTTTTCCCCAAGAGATGAACCAAGCCTTGTAGGATGCTGAGCTGCCAACATAGCCCAGTACTTCCCTAAAACTTCGGAAGTAGCTGCTTTCTTAAAATGTTTTAGCCAAACTATCCCCTTGTGCAATGTGCTCCCCTTTGAGAATGAGAGCAGGTAATCCCTTATAGATGTGGGAATGATGCCTGTGTCACAGATGAAGCAATGTACCAGTTGCCTCTTGTGCTCAGTTATTCCTGTGTTATCACTGCTTCTCTCCTGGGCAGAGTTCAGAGTAAAACCCCAGGCTGGCAGTTACTTCTGGCACATCTTACTGTTCCAGGCCCTTAGCAAACCTTCTTCCCTGGGGAGAACAGCTTTCTTCTGAGCTGTTCATCAAGCAAAATATCTGCTTGCTCTGTTTCTGGCTATAAAATTTTCACTGAGGGTGGGTTAACCTGGTGCTGGCCACCAGATACCCACGGAGACACTCTGACCCTTCCTCCTCAGCAGGATAGAGAAGAAAACAAGATGAAAATGCTTGTGGGTTGAGATAAAGACAAGGAGATCACTCACTGATTAGTCATGGGTAAAACAGACTCGACTTGAAGATTAATTTATTGCCAGTTAAAAAGACTAGTGTAGTAACAAAACCTAGGATTAAAGCCATGTACCCTGTACTCCCCCTTGAGAAGCTGTGGAGAAACAGCTTTGTTTTTTTAGGTTTTCCTTACTAACAGTCAGAAAACATGAGGCTCTCCCTGAGATCCGAACAAAATGTTTATCTTCACATCCAGTACTTTACTCTTCTTCTACCACTGATGGTAAGCGAGGTGTAGTCTAGAGTGTGAAATGCTGCTAAGAATGCTCATTCACACTCACTTGTGTCTGCACTGCCCACAGCTGTCACTGGATACCATACATGACTTTACAGTGACATCTTTAAGGTGAACAGCACTTTGAGCTTGCACAAGCACCTTGCACCTGTAGTTCTGTCTGAGAAGCGATCATTATTGCCTTCTGTAGCCTTCTGTAGCCTTCTGTGGATCTTTGTGGACTGGATGTTCTGCCAGTGATAGGACAGTCATGGATTCTCTAATGACTGCTTTCTGTGTTGTAATTATGTCAGTTTGTGTAGGAGTGGCAGAAAATAGCAGCTATTTGCCATGAGATGATCCATTCAGCTGCAGTGTCAAGAACTCTAAGTGGTGGCCTCAAGTTGATGAAAAAAGAGGTTTTCACAGAGATTAAACTGGTGGGAAGAGGCGGTAAATAGCATTTTCCAAATAATCATTTGTCTGTTCCCTCTAGAAACTGAAGACTTGGTTTAAATAGCATCCCTCCCACAACATATTTGTTGTAGTAAATGCTCTGCTGTAAGAAGTGCTGCCTTGAGAGATGTGTGATGACAGGGTCTGCAATCTGCTCAGCTGGCCTTAAACAAGACCTCAGTCTGTGGTGCTCCTTTTGAGCAGCCTTCATCTTCCCTTTACAGTATGATTTCAATCTTCTGTCATGGAAATAAAAATAAAGATGAGAGGAGCAAGAAAGAAAGAGCTGTTGGCTTTACACTTGTGCTCATTTTGATCCTTGCATCCTGCTGTTCATCCCTCCCTGCTTCCAATACAACTATCAAGCTTTTTCATTTCACTTACGCAGGTTATTTCAACACCATTCCCACAGTTTGCAAATATTTATGTTGGAGCAAAGGTATTAATCAGTTCTTTTACTTGTACTTCTCTGAGTTGCAAGTTGCAGTTTCTGGTTCTTGTGGTTTATATCAGTGTAAGCAACTGTAGAATTGCACCTTTCTAACTTTCTGAAATTACCCTTAGGAATCTTCTGTATGGCCAAGCAATGCAGTGGCAAGTTTACCTGTCTGGCTTGATGGTGTTCTTCATATCTAAGTTCCTACTACACCCTTCTAGGAAGATGAGGGTCCATATCTTAAACATCTAACTCTTGGAAACTGGTTGCTTCACAGTGAAATAATCTAGGAAGATGAAGCTCCATGTGGACTTGAACCAGCAGAGAGAACCTGGGAAGCCTGATACTTACAGGTGTCCTAGACCTGTCCTTATACCTGCTGTGTTTGCAATCTATATGTTGTTTCTACAAGTCCTCCCTAGTTGTTGCCCAGACAGATGTTTCCCTGTGGTTTGGCATGAGTTTTGCATATCCACGTTTGCACAGTTATCTGCCTGTGGGGCGAAGAGTCCTTTTGGAGTCAGCTCTTAGTCTCTCCGTTTCTTATTCCCTGGTGTGCAGTCTGTGGTGCTCACAAGGTACTTCTTTGTCTATCTGCAGCAAGGAGGCTGTGCTTCAAAGCCTGACTTTCATGGTACTTTGTGCCATGAGATTTTGTACTGTATGGTCATTTTTCCAGGAAGTGCTCATTTGGCACAGAGCTCCTTTGGCAGCCAGGGAATATCACTGCATGAGCTCATCCTACGGGAGATTCAGACAGAGCAACCTGGCCTTGCTTCTACTGTAACTCCTGATTTTGCTTGATATGAAATACAGAAAATGAACTTTGTTTTGATCATCTGAAGACCCCCTCTGTATTTGGTGTAAAGGTGTCTATATTGGCTGTGCTGTCATCTCCTTTTCAGCCCCAAATAGTAAAATCAAGTATGCCACATAGTGCAGCTGAATCCAACAATTATGAGCCTTCACTGTGAATTGAAGTTGTACTCCTTTAAAACAGTTAGCTAGGATTTATATTGCTCACTCTCTGCCAGTCACTTCCAATTCATATGGAATCCAGCTGATGAGTCTGCAAATATTACTCAGAAATCACTGAAATGCTAAAAGAGCTTGGGTATCTCTCTTGGCCCCAGATGATTTCTGTTCGATGAGCTCAGAACAGAAGCTGCTGATTGAGTGCTGTTGAAAACAAGGTCTTGAGACATTCACAGGGATTTGCTCCCTGGAGGTGAGTTAGTTTTGAAGGGGGTATGTGTGCATATTTGACACTAAAACATTGTTGTTTTGTTTTTCTTTGCCTTTGGAACTAAATAGTTTAAACATTCTTGGGGAGCATTGACAATGTAGTTCAAATGAGTGGAGCTTTTTTCAGGCTGGCAGGGAACAAAAACTGAGTACTTTGTTGCTGACATGCCTGGGGAAAAACCAGTGGTCTGAAACAGTCCAAATTTTGAGGCTAATGCAACTCAATTAAGCTTCTGGAAATGTTTTTTCCTTTACCTGAGAAAGATGAGTTAAAGATCTTTTACCAAAACCAATTAGCCATAAGCTATGTATCTAGAGAAGTGATTCATAAAAGCAGTTGATAAATTCTGTGTATTTTTTGATATATGGGATTGTCAGCGAAAGTAGCTGGTTGAGGGAGGTTCTTCTCTGCTGTGCTGTAATGAAGCAACATCTGCAGTGTTGGATCCAGCTGCATTTGAAACAATACCTTGTGAAGCAGGGTCATCCCACTAGTACGAGGTAGTAGGTTTTGAGTGGACCTGCATGCTATTAGTGTGTTCCGTAGCAGGGCAAGGAACAGTGTGAAGGCAGCAAGGGAAGCTGCTCTGTTGTACTACACCCCGAATGACTGCTAACTATTAGGTTTTTTTAATAATACTGACGTAGCTTAGCTGACAGTCATATCAGTGCATTGCCTCAAGCTGTTTGTATTGCTGGATATGAGCATTTGATTTAACTACTAGTTGCAAGTATTGACCAAACCTTGTACGGTCTGCCCTGTAGTCTCGTTTGAATTATATTCACTTAAGTGGACTTTTAAAATGGAACCATGAGGAAAAGCTGAGATTTTCAGCTTTCAACAGCACAAATGGTATCAAACTATATCAGCTTTTTCTGCTGGAAGGTATTCGATGCTTTTTGTACCATATGGGTGGATCACTTCGACTTGTGGTCTCATGTCTGTGAACCCTTAGGGTCTGTTGTGAGTGCGTGGTCCTTGAGGATTTTGCTTATGTTTTTCTAACAAAAACTAGCTTGGTGAACAGCTAAAATGAGAAACAGCAGAGGTGTTCTGTGAGTTGGAAGAAGTCAGCTAGGATGGGTGTGCGAAGAGCGTGGCCAGCAGGTTGAGGCATCTTTTCCTCTGCTCTGCCCCAGGGAGGCAATATCTGGAGTGTTGTGTAGTTCTGGGCTCCCCAGTTCAAGACGGACAAGGAACTACTGGAGAGAGTCCAGTGGAGGCTACAGAGGTGCTGAGGGGACTGGAGCATCTCTGCCAAGGGTGAGAGACCTGGGGATGTTTAGCCTGGAGGAGACAGAGGAAAATTCTCAGTGTTCATCAATATCTAAAGGGTGGGGGTCAAAAGGATGGGGTCACCCTCTTGTCAGTGATGCCCAGCAATAGGACAAGGGGCAATGGGCACAAACTGGAACCTGGAAGGTTCCATCTGAACAGGAGGAAAAGCTTCTTTCTTGTGAGGGTGCCAGAGCTTGGTCCCGGCTGCCTAGAGAGGACTGGGGAGTCTCTTTCTCTGAAGGGATTTCAAATCTGCATGGACAATGTAATCCTGGGCCCCCTGCTCTGAGTGACCCTGTGTTAGCAGAGGGATTGGATGAGAAGGTCTCCAGAGGTCCATTCTAACTCCTACCATGCTCTGATTCAGTGGGACCGGGATCTAGTCATGTTCTTCACTCAGAGCTGTATGCTTGCAGCTCTAAGGAGTGTATGTGGCTTATTACAAATCATCCAGTAAAATCTCTGGACTGTCTATAGGGGAACTCCTCTCAGCCAGTGCATCTGAATGCTGTCCTTGAAGTGTGTTTTCTCAGCAGGTGGAAGGCTACACCATTAAGAAATTGTGCAGTAATGAGGCATGGGTATTTCAGTCTTGGATAATGGTGAGCAGGGAGACTCTGCTGCCAACTAGATAAGCTGAGCTGTTTGACCAGAGTTGTGTGCATCTTGAGACGTCTAGCAAGCTGATGTCGTCCTCCAGAAGGCTAAAAGGATTACAAAGAAGCACTTGTGACTTTCATTTGGTGTTCCTGGGATTTTAAAAAAAAGTAATTGGATTTTCAAGGAAGGCAGAGAATAAGGGAAGCAGAGAAGCTGCTCTGGGAGAATTTGCTCCAGTATTATATTGCAAGGGGATACTGGAGGCAGTCCAGGTGAAGACATAAAGGGTTTAGTTCTCTTTCAGGCCTGGTTAAACAGCCTTTACTCAGGATTAGGGATTGGGAAGGTAAGCATCTTTCTAAGTGGGAATTACTCTTCTGGACCAGAAAGCTTAGACTGATCTCGGTAGAGGAGAAAACATAAGAACTTTCTGAAGAGGCTTCTGGCAGGGCTTCACTGTCAGGTTCTTAATCCAAGTGGTAGGCGTGTTGGCGTAGGTGAGGATGACTTGCTTCTGCTCAAGGCTGACATGTGACACAGTTTACTGAAAGTATTGAAGAGACTGGTTAAAATAGCAGGGACTCAAAGGAAAACAAAGATAATGGCAACTGTGTGAAGCAAGCAAGGTAAGAACAAGCACAGACTGATCCTCAGGAGGAATTCAGGTGTTCACGGTGGCTGCTTGCCACTTGGGTGCGATGGTATGTGAGCAAACAGCTGCCCAGAATATGCTGGGCTCTGTTACTGCCTCGGAACAGAGACAGGCTCTGAAGATGTGACCCACTAACAGAGATGGCAGTGTCGAATAGCCCTGAGCCTAAAAGCTCTCCTTTCTAGGCTTAAAGACCATCTTTTGCTGGAAGCATTCCTCTACCTCTTAACTTCCATGGTGTAAATGGTGTAGGAAGCCACAAGATCACAGGAGAGTGCAAGTACTGTCAGGTTGAGTTTCTTACTGAGCATGTTAAGAGGAGCATGTCAGACTTGTCAAGTAGTAGAAAATTTGAAGATAATTTGAAGAGCAGATCACAGAATCATATCACAGTATAGTAGGGGCTGAAAGGGACCTGTGGAGATGATCTTTCCAACCCCTCTGCTAAAGCAGGTTCTAATGCTCCTGGAGAAGCCTGGACTTCTGAGATGTTCTGAGATGTCACCTTTGAGCTGTGTTTTTGTGATGGAGCATCTCAGGAAGGACCAGGCTGTGCTTTTACTGGAGTAGTGGT
>WTSP01023068.1:85888-98711 GCA_025331215.1 Actenoides lindsayi
TAGGGTTCCACGAGGCCCCCTGAGAGGTGGGGCCAAAGGCAGGGCCAGAGACAAGCCCTCCTACCATATAGCTCAGGCCAAGACTGGGTGCCCAGCACTGAGCTGATAGGGAACTCCTGGGAAGAGCTGGAGGTAGAGGCCTCTGGTGAGACTTCTCAGGGCAGTTAAGGTCTGCTGGTACCTTCAGGGTCCTGCTGGTGTGTAGCGTGCTGGGTTTTGTGGTTCTGCACTCAGACATCCTCTTCTTTCCACTGATATCTTCATTGATTTGTCCCATCTGCTGATGCTACTTGGAAATTTTGCTGCTCATCAAGCTTGTAAGAATGGGAAGTGTTTTCAGAGATAAATATTGATCAGAAGGCAGAACTTGACTGTCAAGTTGCCACACTCAAGCAATGTACTCAGTTTTATGTGGGAAAGCAAGGACAAAATATAACATGCAGTCTTTTCTTGTTGCTTTTGTAGGTCAGCACCCTAATGTAATGAGAAAATGAGATTTCTCTGAGCTTAAAGCTGTGTTCCCACAGTAGATAGTATTTTGAGGGCAAAGCTCCTCAACTGAAGAAGCTTTTGAGTTGTTTATCTGATGTGGCTAGGAAATAAAATTGTTGCAGAAATAAATCCAGGCTTACCACATGCATTGTACTGTGTAACTTGTCCTCTGGCTCCTGGCCCACAGCTCAGTTCCTTGGCCACCTTCGCATCTAATCCTTAGCTGGTCATCTCATCTAATGGGATCAAACAGCTAGAATACACAAAATAGACCTGTGACAAAATTCCAGCCTGACAACACATCACAGAAACCTCTTAAATGCTGGCAGTTGGCTGTGTACCTTCTACCACCTCTATTATGCTGGGGACTTCTGGTAGCTTCCATCCAATGTACTGCACCGCTCTGTGCCTGGTGATGACACCTGAAAAGCAGTGGTAACCTTCCTCACAACTCAGCTGGGCTCCTGTGCTTATGAATAAAAGGTTTCCGTCCTTGTTTTATTTGTTGTGTACTGTGACATAGGAGGGGTGACAGAAGCAGGAGACTGTTCTGTGAAATAATATTAGGTATATTTCTCCGGCAGATGTTTGGTGTCCACACTGGACTGAAATTAGGCACTCCCTGTAGCAGAAACTACCTGCTCTGTGCAGGCCTGCACAAGTGGTGGGATGTAATGCTGTGACCTTATGACAACCTGCCCCCTTCAGACTAATCTTCAGTGGTTTCTAGTCCTCTGTGGTTTGAGTTGGGGTTGAGCTTTCTATCATTTTCTGTCTTTTCTCTTGCACCTGGCCCCTGGGCTCTGTTGAAGAACACCCTGATATTCTCAGGCTCTTAGCCTGGCAGGGGCAAAAAGCTGCTTGCCTGGTCACACATTATCATTCCCCAGCAAGGACAACACTGTCACTGGAGGACTGGGTTAGGGACTGCTTAAACTGGACATACATAAATCTACGGGTCTTGATGGGATGCACCCACAAGTGCAAATGGAGCTGGTTGATGTAATTGTGAGGCCACTCTTGCTTGCCTTTGGGAGGTCATGGTGACCAGGAGAAGTTCCTGAGGATGAGAAATGAATAAGTCATCACTCTTGGCTTCAACGAGGAGGATCTGGAGAGCTGCAGGCTAATCTGCTTCATCTCAGTCCCTGGGAAGGTGGTACAGCCAATTCTGGAAAACATCTCCAGGCACACTGAAGGACAAGAAAGTGATTGTGGGCAGTGGTACACTAGTCATTAATTACCTAGATGATGTGGGATTGCATTTCCTCAGCATATTTCACAAACAATAAAAACAGCTGTGAGGAATGACTGGTACCCTACATGGGTTTGCTGCCCTTCAGAGGGACCTTGACAGCCTGGTGAACTGGGCAGAGAGGGCTCTTGGCAGGAGTAAAGTCCTGCCCCTGGGAAGCAATAATGCAATGCAGTGGTACTTGCTGAGGGCAATGCTGATGGTGGAGGTGCTGCCAGCCTGAAAGTGAGGGAGAGGGCTCAGGTGAGCAGAACAGGGTTCCCTCTCCTACCTGGGACTCTGAAGCCTGTAGAGCAACCCTAAACCTCTATGCTTTACACCCAAACTCGAGAGGCAGTAGGAGAGCCTGGGGGCAAAAGGATTGCTGCTGAGGGACTTGGGCTGCATGAGAAAGCCACAGCAACTGCTTCCTGAGGTTGATGGGTGAAACAGGGACTCTGAGGGGTAACAAAATGAGTATGAAGGACTGTTTGTGTCTCCACAGACTTTGTTAGCCCTATATCTTGGCTTTACTTAGCAAGGGCCCGGGATAAAGCTATCAACAGAGGGGCTGTTTCTTGCCATCGGAGCAAACCAGTGGCAGTGTCACCATGTCTTACTGCTCCTTGACTAGGGCCCTGGGTGTGCTCCACAGCTGCAGATCTGCAGGTAGGGCGGGAACCTTTTGCCAGAAGTCAGAAGCTTCCAGCTTGCCCCATTAGGACAGCCCAGTGCGTACGTCCTAGGCCTGGGTGGCATCAGCCTCTTTCCCTGGAGCTCTGCCTGGGCCCAGACCTCAGCTGTGCCAAGGGTACTTGCAGACATCTGTGACGAGGACTGTGTCTTCACTTCTCCATCCCCTTCCCCTTTTTTTTCTTTGAAATATACTGCTCAGCCATTCTCCTGTTCTGTAGAGTAACTCAGTATATGTGTTGCATTCAGTGCGGTTATAAGGCTTTAAAAGAACCACCCCAAAACCAGATGCCCAAAAGCCCCCAAAAAACCCCCAAAGAACTGAACACACAAATCAAAATCACCAACCAAGCCTCCCAACAGGCTGCATTTTTAATCAGTGCTGCTCATCCGTGTTTGCTGCGTGTTTGGGAAGGTCAGTTAGACCATCTCTAGGGGTATGTCCACAAGGGTTTCCCCAGCGAGGGTGTGTTCTGCATTTAGACCCTTACCTGGGCTGTCTGAGCCGTTAAATTTTCTGGGAAGGTAAATGCAGCAGCCTGCTTCCCTGAGTGCTTATGATGGCTGCACATCGCTGAGCATCCAGCTCACGATGCTCCCTGTCTGGGTTCTCCTTTTACTTTGTGGGACATCTAGTGGCAGAAAGGAGACTGGATCTTGGAAGGCAAAATGTTACTTAGAAAAGGGTTTCAGAAAAAAGGGTACCGAAACCTTATTTCTGCCTGTGTGTTGGTTTATATGACTTATGTGGGTTATAATACTGATATTTGAAGGTAGTTTTGGCTCACCAAAGCAGGTTGTGTGGAAGCAGTGAGGACAAACTGCAACTTGCTTTTCTAGAGAGTCTAAGGAGAAATAACATCAAGATTTGCTGAAAGAGTTGTACTTGAATAAGATTGTTGGTTCTAGCTCACCTCTCACTTATGGCACCCAACTGTTCCACCCGGAAGCCAATCATGCCCTTTAATTACATTGGTGGTGCTTCTCTCTCTCATATATCTTACTGTTGGCTGTAACGTTCTCGACTTCAGCAAGACTGTTGATACTGTCTCCCGTAACATCCTCATGGGTAAGCTTAGGATGTGTGGGTTAGAAGAACAGACAGTGAGATGAGTTGAGAACTGGCTGAACAATAGAGCACAGAGGGTTGTGATCTGTGCTGCAGAGTCCAGCTGGTGACCTGTATGTAGTGGTGTTCCCCAGGGGTCAGTTCTGGGTCCAGTCTTATTCACCATCTTCATCAATCATCTGGATGAAAGGATAGAGTGTACCCACAGCAAATTTGCTGATGATACTGAACTGGGAGGAGTGGCTGATAAACCAGAAGGCTGTGCTGCCAACCAGTAAGATCTGGAGAGCTGGGCAAAGGCAAACCTAATGAAATTCAACAAGGATAAGTGTAGAGTCCTGCACCTGGGGAGGAACACCACCATATACCAGTACAGGTTAGGGGTAGACCTGCTGGAAAGCAGCTTCATGGAGAGGGACCTTGACATCCTGGTGCCCAGTAAGTTATCCATGGAACAGCAATGTGCCCTTGTGTCCAGGAAGGCCAATGGTATCCTGGGGTGCATAAAGAAAAGTGTGTCCAGCAGGTCAAAGGAGGGTTTCCTCCCCCTCTACTCTGCACTAGCAAGACCGCATCTGGAGTATTGTGTTTAGTTCTGGTCTCCCCAGTTCAAGAGGGACAGGGAAATACTAGAGAGAGTCCAAGAGAAAGCTACAAAGATGATGATGGGGCTGGAACATTTCTCTTTTGAGGAAAGGCTGAGAGACCTGGTGCTGTTTAGCCTGGAGAAGGGAAGACAGAGAGGGTCTGATCAATGTTTACAAATATCTCAAGGGTGGTTGTCAAGTAGGAGAGGCCAGTCTCTTTTCAGTGGTGCCCTGTGACAGGACAAGAGGTAATGGTAGCAAGGTGAAACACAGGAAATTCCACCTCAACATGAGGGAAAAACTTTACTGTGAGAGTGACAGAGCACTGGAACAGGCTGCCCAGAGAGCTTGTCGAGTCTCTTCTAGAGATTTTCAAGACCCATCTGGATCTGTTCCTGTGTGGCTTGCCCTGGGTGTCCCTGCGCTGACAGGGGGGTTGGTCTCTATCTCCAGAGGTCCCTTCCAACCCCTACCATTCTGTGATTCTAAGAACTAATGTGAGACTCCTCAGTGGCTGGAACAGACATCAACCTGGCTGTGAGCACTGTGGGAATGCAGGTCAGTAGTTAGGTGGGGGGCAGGAAAAGGGCTATGAAGATGCTGAGGGGGCTAGACCATCTCTGTGATGAGGAAAGACTGAGAGACCTGGGGCTGTTTAGTCTGGAGAAGAGTGAGAGGGGATCTGATCAATGCTCATCAATAGCTAAAGGGCCTGTGGGGGTCAAAAGGATGGGGCCAGACTTTTGTCAGTGGTGCCCAGCAGCAGGATAATGGAAAACAGGCACTGAATGGAACCCAGGAGGTTCCATCTGAACAGGAGGAGAAGCTTCTTTCCTGCAAGGGTGCCAGAGCCTGGCCCAAGCTGCCCAGAGAGGTTGTGGAGTTTCCTTTTCTGGAGAGATTCCAAACCCACCTGGACAATGTGACCCTGTGCACCCTGCTCTGGGTGACCCTGCTGGAGCAGGGGGGTTGGACGAGATGATCTCCAGAGGTCTCTTCCAATCCCTACCGTGCTCTGATTCTGTGATATGGGAAGGCCTTGGAGATAAGGCCTGACAGAGGCTGTATATAGGCAGTGGAGAAATTGTGCAAGCAGTTGTGGAGAGGTGAGCCAGAGCTCTTTTTCAGGTCTTGGGTGGTTTTCATCCCTGCAGTTACAGGTGCTGAATATATGAATAGCAATGGTATGGAGCTATTTATTTGATTTGATTGCTATACTAAAGCCCCGAAAATGATCCGAAAGCTGGAACCCCTCTGCTATAAGGACAGGCTGAGAGAGTTGGGGTTGTTCAGCCTGGAGAAGAGAAGGCTGCAAGGAGACCTTACTGTGGCCTTTCAGTATCTGGAGGGGCCTATAAGAAAGTTGGCAGATATTTTCAGCAGGGCCTGGCGGTCGATGACCCATCACTAGAAACGTTCCAGGTCAGGTTGGACAGGGCTCGGAGCAATCTGCTCTAGTTGAAGATGTCCCTGCCAATGGTAGGGGGGTGGAATAGATGACCTTTAAAAGTCCTTTCCGACTCAAACCAGCCTATGAATCTATGAAAAACTTTTTTGTTCATAACAGTCCAAATAACTGATATAAGAGGTGTCTTCAAAAAGATAGCACCCCTGGGTTCTACATGGCAGCGAGCTTGCAAAGCAAGAAGTTTTGTGGACATCATTTGGCAGCTCCACTTCTTTTATATGGCTCTGTAAAAATAATTGTGAAAATGGTGGAATGGCCTTCCTTTTCTTTTTTGTTTCTTTTTGTTTGGTTGGTTTGGTTTTTTTCTTTCTTTTCGTGTTTGAACTCTTCACCCTTCTTGACAAAGCCTATGCAGACCATCTTTGATGGAGTTGGAAGGGCTAATTTGGACTTCTGTAACAGCCTCAGATCTGTAGAATAATGTAAATGCCTTTAAATCTCTGCAGAATAATGTAAATGCCTTTAAATTTCTGCTTTAATGGTGTGGGTTTTACCACCTTTCTAGTACCTGACCTGTTCAAGGTTTTTTTTTTTCCTGGGTTGTTTTTGTTTGGTTTTACCATTATGTTCTGTAGCCTTAAGGGCACGGAATCCATTTAGAAAGCAAATTGATATTCTTCTGACCCTAAGTTTTGGGGATTTATGTAACAAGGCCCTAATGGAAAGATTAGCTGAAAAATCTCTGAGCATTTCTGTGCTCTATCAGTAGATCTCTGCACTTTGAATTCTGCAGAAGGTCATGGCTTTTCCTCTTGCAACTAGTACATGCTACGTAACACACTGAATGTGGGCTGGTGTGCACTTAGGTGCTAGGTAGCATCTTCAGAGAGGATGGAAGACCTGGGAACACAACAAAGCTCTCTTGTGGCTTAATTTCAGTGGGCTCTAAGTGCTGCACAGATGCACTCTCATTCCCTCACACCCTCCTCCCCCCCCGCCCCCAAATGGGAACTAAATAGGAGAAGTAAAGGCTGCCTGGTGGAAAAGAACCTGGGAGTGTTGGTTGACAGTTGGTGTGTGCCCAGGTGACCCAGAAGGCCAACAGCATCCTGGCTTCTACCAGTTCTGCAGCTGACTCTGGAGTTGCATGTTTCCGGTGGTCAAAAAATGAAAGACTTGAATGAGAAAGACAAGAAAGACGGGAGGAACCCTTTGTCAGGCAGTGTAGTGGTAGGATGAGAGGTAATCACTTTAGACTGGAAGGGGGAGATTTAGATTAGAAATGAGGAAGAAGTCCTTCACTCTGAGAATGGTGAGACACTGGCACAGATTGCCCAGGGCAGCTGTGGATGCTCCATCCCTGGATGTGTTTGAGACCAGGCTGGCTGGGGCTTTGAGCAACCTGGTCTGGTGGGAAGCATCCCTGCTCCAACCCAGACCATTCTGTGATTCTCTGAGTTTAAGACGTATTGTGACCCTCTGAACATCCTCCTGCTGTCTATTGTGCTGATATCTACCAAGTCTGTGAGTTGTGTTTTAACATCATCCAAACTGTAGTTCTGAAGCTTTGTTTGAAAATGAGCTCTGTATGCATGTGTATTGAGGAAAGCCTCTGCAAGTGACATAACCTAAACATGGGTTCTTGAGAGGGGAGCCTTGACATTTCAGTGTCTTATCTATACCAGTCATGTGCATTTCTGCTAGCAGCATCTCCTCCTTGCCATCTGACAGCATTCAGGCAGAAGCTGTTTTGGAAGTGTGGTTCTGACTAACAGCTCTTGCTTTGTCTGCTGAGTCTGCTGAATCTTCTTGAAAAGCGGAGTCTAGTCCCGTGAAACCTTAAGTGCTTCCCTGATGTTGCTAATGTGTCACTGTCACTTTGGCAGCTCCCTTGCTTGTGCCTCAGGTTTGTGCAAGACTGTGAAGGTGCAGAGGGGAGAGAGCGCTGAGATAGATCCAGCAGTGGGCTCGGTGGGTGTTTGCTTACTTGATTAGAGAGGAATAGTTAAGAACTGAATTGATGTCCTAGGGTCAGAGTGGTAGCTGAGCTCATGCAAATCATTTTGATTGATGTGTTTGATCTTGTTGTAAAAGGTAGCCAAATATTTCTGAACATCAGTAAGCTCAGGAAGTGGGAGTTAGGTGAGTGGACGGTGAGGTGGGTTGAGAACTGGCTGAACAAGAGAGCTCAGTGGGTTGTGATCAGCAGCTCAGTCTAGTTGGAGGCCAGTAGCTTGTGGTGTTCCTCAGGGGTCAGGACAGGGTCTAGTCTAGTTCCCAATGACCTGGATGAGGGGACAGAGTGGACTCTCAGCCAGTTTGCTGATAATACAAAACTGGGAGGAGTGGCTGACACACTAGAAGATTATGCTGCCATTCGGTGAGACATGGACAAGCTGGAGAGCTGGGCAGGGGTTCCTTATGGGGTTCAACAAGGGCAAGTGTAGGGTCCTGAACCTGGAAAGGAATAAGCCCCTGCACCAGTACAGGTGAGGGGTTGACCTGCTGGTAAAGTGGCTCCATGGAGGAGGACCTAGGAGTCCTGGGAGACAAAAAGTTCACTATAAGTCGTCACCAATGTGCTCTTGTGGCCAAGAAGGCCAATGGTGCCCTGGGGTACATGAAGAAAAGTGGGGCTAGCAGGCAGAGGGTTCTCCTCCTCCTCTAGTCTGCCCTAGTGAGGCCATCTCTGGAGTATTGTGTCCAGTTCTGGGCTTCCCTGGGTCAAGAGAAACAGGGAACTAATAGAGAGAGTCCAGTGAATGCTACACATATACTGAGGGGACTTGGGGTTTGGATGAGACGATCTCCAGAGGTCTCTTCCAACTCCCCCCATTCTGTGAACTAGCACTTCAAAAGTGAAGTTCTTCAGTTTTGTCATCTTAACTGGACTGGTTTTGCCAGTTTTCTGTATTACACACAAATTTCTAGAATCTGGGCTAAGCTAACTTGTCCTTGCACAACTCCAGCATCTGATGGAGACAAGCATCTAGCTGCTGGGAGGCTAATTTATGCTTAAGCCTGCTGACCTCAAGATATCACGTGGGCTAGAGAATGGCAAGATTGAATGCGATAACATACGTTTATTTTGTCTGTAACTATGGTGCTGTTGGGAATCTGGTCAGCCTTACTGTTCTGATGACTGGGACAAGTGTGTAGAGCAGCTTATGGGCTCTGTTAGAGGAGGAACTGCTCTTTCTGGCCCTGGAAGTCCAAACTGCTATGAAGAGAACTGCCTGCTTCTCCCGTTTCACTTCTGCCAGGATGTCTCTCTTCCTGCACTCATACTGGTTCAGCCCTGTGTATGTGAACACTTGCTGTTGTTTTTTTCTCTGTTGCCCCTAAAATTGTGACAATTTGATCCATTAGAAAGGGAATTGCTATGAGTGACAATGGGCAAGTAAGAGGGACATGGGAGCTGGCTGCTGGGAAGGGAGCACAGTAGCATGTATGGAGTGGATTTGGGTGTCAGAAAAGGTCAGCAGAGCAGCTGAAAACTTGCTTTAGAGATGGACTCAATCTTCAGATACCAAGTGTTAAGCTGGTCCCTTCACCATTTAACCTCATCTTCTTCGGGATGGAAAATTACTGCCCTCGTGTTCCCTCTTTGTCCTGTTGTAATACTAAATACTCTGAGAGCCGCTTACCCATGCTGTTAATGTGTAGTAATGGGATTGCTATTTTAAAAATCGATACAAATATCACACTCAAAAAGAAGGGCTTATAGATTAGTCTGTCAAGAGCTGTTTTAATAGATCTGTCTGACATTGGAGACACTTTCCCCAAAAGTACTTTCAGCTTCAAATTACTTCTTAAAAGTTGCTGGTTGCTGATTCCAGGCGAGCTAATACAAGTTGTTAGAGTGAAAACCTTTCTCTGCAGTTCCAGAGAAGCTGGAAATCATAAATGTTTTCATTATTTTTTCAATTGATCAAGAGTGTGTTCTCTCACAAATTAGGGAGCGGCAGCTCCAAACGCGTGCTTTATTTTTGTGGTTTCAGCCATCGGATAGACTGGAGAAGCTGGAGAGTTGAAGATGATGTGAAAGTTTAGAAGGGATCTTTCTAATACTTGCAGGTGTGAAAAGCTTGAATGATGCTGGCCTGACTGAGCCTGTCTTTGTGATGCAAAGAATTGTTAGTAAGTGCTACATGCATTTAAAATCTAGGTGTTTGAAGTCATCTTTAATATTCTTTTTCTGTTTTAACAGTATTTATTACCCTTCTCATTTCCTTCCACAGCTCTGTGTGGAATGTCTCTGTGGTCCTTGTCTGTCAGTGTACTCAGAGAGTCATAGAATGTGTTGGGTTGGAAGAGACTTTGAAGATCATCTAGTTTCAACCGCTCTACAGTAAGTAGGACACCTTCCACAAACAGGTTGCTCAGAGCCCTGTCCAACCTGACCTTGAACACTTCCAGGGATGGGGCATCCGCAACTTCCCTGGGCAACCTGTGCCAGTGTCTCACCATCCTCACAGTGAAGAACTTCTTTGTAATTTTTAATGTAAATCTCCTCTCTTCCAGTTAGAAGCCATTACCCCTTCTCCTATCACTACAAGACCTGGTAAAAAGTCCTTACCCAGCTTTCTTGTAGGCCCCCTTTAAGTATTGAAAGGCTGCAATAAGGTCTCCCCAGAGCCTTCTCTTCTCCAGGCAGAACAACCCCAACTCTCTCAGCTTGGTCTCACAGCAGTGGGGTTCGAGCCCTTGGATCATTTCCGTGGTCTCCTCTGGCCCTGCTCCAACAGGTCCCTGTCTCTCCTGTGCTGAGGACTCCAGAGCTGGACCCAGCACTGCAGGGGGGTCTCCCCAGAGCAGAGCAGAGGGGCAGAATCCCCTCCCTTGATCTGCTGCTCAGACTGCTCTTGATGCAGCCCAGGACATGATTGGCATGAAGGTGCATCTGGTTTCTTTTCAACTTTGAGGAGTGAACCTTTTCTCTTAAAGTCTGTTCTAGTTTTAGAAGTAATTACAATGATAAAGAAACATCAGGAGAGCATTGAAGGGAACTGCATTGCCCTCAAAAAGACAGCTGACAAGTGACCGTGTTGTCTTGTTTTTGTTTTTTTTAAACTGTGGGATATTTGCCTTTTTTAAGCCACAGTGATGGCCCGAAGATGATTCCTTCTTCAGTATCAGGACTGTACTGTGAAACTTCTTTCTTCAGGGAATGCTTCCAGCTGGGATGAAGAGTGATGGGAGCACAGAAGCTAGAGAGCTGTTCCTAACTTCACTGCAGGTTCCTAATGGACCCAGATAGATACAGCACCAGACTGCAGTATGCTTAAATTTACTTGCTGTACTTTATAGGAAACTGCCGGTCCTGGGATTCAGAGTCATCTTTAAGCTCATGCATATACCATACTGGAGAAAAGATGAGGGGATGCTTTGCAATGCTGACTTGCCTTTCTTCCAGTCTGTCTTCAGCAAGTCACACTTGTGACTTCCCCTTTGTGGCTCACCTTAGACTTCTGCTGTCCTTCCCCTTCAAGTCTGCCCAAGCCACCCACCTCTGCAGAGACAAAGCACCTTACCCTCATGGGAAAACAATGAAATGGATAAGTGAGTGGCTCGAGTAAGTGAGTGTCTCCAACACTTATCTTTCATTATGATGCTGCGTGATGGACACAAAATCAAGCTGCTAAGCTACCTCTGTGAAGAACAGCCCGCTTAGTGTTTTTAAGCACATAGGCTTGACGGCGGCAGCTGATGAATAATTAAAATAATGGTCAATGAAAGAAATATACCTTTGCTAACCTATAATTACTTTGAAGCTTCTTCATACATTTTCCATGAGTTTTTTCCTTGTAAGACTCCAAAAGTATATTTAGTGTTTGTTTGCTTTCAACTATGGTTTTCAGCGGATATTGACTGAAACAGTGTCTTAATCAGTCTGACCTCAGCCTCCAGGGGATTTTTTTTTTTTCCATTGACTGTATCTCTTCCTCCTTGCCTCTCTGTGTGCTGAAATTCTTGTCAGAGCTGCCAGCTCTGTCTATTAATGTTGCCTTTAGCGCTTCTTAAGACTCTTTAGCTCAAAACTTTTCTGAATGTTCCCATCTTGGTGGGCAGTTCTCGCTGGCTTTGACCTGAGCTAAATTTCTTGGAAGCAGTTTCCTGCTGTCCTCTGACTTTCTCAAACTGATTTCCCAGCAGCAGCTGTGGCGAGAACAAAATACTAAGTAACATGAAGCCTTTGGAGCGCTCATAGTCAGGTCTTCTGTGTGAAGACCACTCAAACCAGGTAATTCAGTCAAGCTTTCCCACCTCAAACCTGGAGCATGGCTGCTATTTTTTCTTTCTTGTAAATTTGGCAAGGGTTCCTATATTGTTTTTGTTGTCTTTGCCGTCTACTTTTTCAGTACTTCCTATTTCAGCAAGTTTGATTGAATTCAGCTTTTCTGTTGGAAAATGTAAAGGTGTCCTTGACCTCTCATCGCTGTTGTTCTTACTAAACAAGTTGCTCAGAGTGATCTGGGGCAAATGACACGGCTAATGAGAGATGCTTGTAGCTCTGAAGTCCAATTCCCCATGCAAATGGCATTGCTGGAATTAAGGAAATTGCAAGTAGATAAAAAAAAGTTCAGCCTGACAGTGGTCAAACACACAAAAAAGGGGCTCCAGAGGTTGTGGGATTTATGCTCTTTGAGATACTGAGTCATGTGCAGTTCAGTTCTGATTTACTTGGACTTCTAGAAGCACCTTCTTACTTAGATGACTCTGATACTCTGATTTCTGTGGATTAAAGGCATTTTACCTAATATATATCTGGATATTTGATTAAGTGTACCTTGGGGGGGGGGGATAATCAAATGCACCCCATTATCTGCATATTAGTGTGACATCTGAATATCTGTACAAGGTTTGCACATTACACCCAGTTTCCAGGGAACACAGGCTGAAATAGTCACAATCATCTGTTCATTTTGACTGAATATGATGAAATTAATTTGACAGCATATTTTGGTAATGCTTCTCTGTAAAAACAGGTGTGCTTCTTCACTGGAGCAGCTTCTTTTGAGTTAATCAACATTTGTGAAAGCTTTCTCTTCAGTGTTACTTCTTGTCTTTGTGCTGTAGAGCTTTGATTTAGGTGTATGGTCTCAGTGCATGAAAAGTAGGTGTAGAATTGTAGAAATCACAGAATAGTTTGGGTTGGAAGGGACCTTAAAGATCATGGAATTAATTGTCAGAGTTGGAAGGAGCCTTAAAGATCATCTAGTTCCAGCCCCCCTGCCATGGGCAGGGACACCTCCCACTAGGGCAGGTTGCTCAGAGCCCCATCCAGCCTGGGCTTCAAAACTTCCAAGGATGGGGCTTCCACCACCTCTCTGGGCAAC
>WTSP01023068.1:109522-155538 GCA_025331215.1 Actenoides lindsayi
ATCCCTGGAGATATTCAAGGTGAGGTTGGACAAGGCTCTGAGCAGCCTGGTCTAGTTGAGGGTATCCCTGCTTACTGTAGGGGGGCTGGACTAGATGACCTTTGGAGGTCCCTTCCAGCCCTAGCCATTCTATGATTCTGTGTACAGTGCTCCTTTCTACACAGTTGTCTCTTAGGCCTTGGACTGGACTTTCTGAAGGACGCTGTGGGATGTTGGAATGGGACTTGTGTGTCCCACACTGTCAGAATTTTGTTTGGAAGAGTTCTTCAGGCTTTTCTAGCCAAGACTCTTGCTTGGAGCATATCCACCTAGACCACCTTGCTCAGGCCCATTACCCGTTGAATATTGAGTATTTCCCAGGGTGGAAATCCTACAATGATGGTAAATTCAAGGGGGATGTAAGATATCAGTGGGGTTTCAGAGACTTTATTCTTTTTTTCTCTCCTTTTTTTTTTTTTCCCCATGTGTTTTTCCATGGTGTGGTCACAGTGGAGTGATGGAAAAAAACCCAAATAGCTGGTGTTGCTGTTCCTGGTGATTTATACTGATCCTGTGAGAGCAGTCACATGCGGCTGAACTCATCTTCTAAACGACTGATAGTTACCACTAGTTTAGCTTGCTTGAGACAATCAAAGTAAATGAGGAAAATCAGAGCATGCTGTGTAAATTTACTGAGTTTGGTTTATGCAAAGTAGAAGAAACAGGAGGCGTTTTGGTGGGAAGTAAGACTGGAGGTTTTGAATCATGCTTAAACAGATCCAAGTACTTCACATATTTCTTGATATGCATATTTTAGCTTCCCACTACTGTGTTGTAAGCTGCTGCTTTACTGAAAGAAAAAATGCTTCACTCTATTGCAACCTTTCTGAGTTCTCAAAGCTTAAATATCCTTTCCTTAGGTTGCATCCCCCTTCCCACCTTGGAAATCAGTTTGTGTGCCCATCGCCGTTTCAGGAGGACTCTCAGGGCTGCTGTGCAACTTTCAGAGCACGCTTTGTTCAAATACTGCCTATAAATCTCCTAGTCCATCCCAACAGCACGTTGGTGGGAGCTACCTCTCTCTTGCATGTTCTCATTCCCTATGCTGCAAGGCACCTGCTGCTCTTCAGCATTGCAAAGTATTTTCTCTTGATCTCGTGTGTGGTGGGGAGGTCTTCAAAACCGAGGTAACCTAAGAATTACTGGCTATTATCAGTGAGGGATGGGATGTTTTATACCTTGTTATCTCAGTTTGGAGGACGGACGAGTCCTATGATGTTCTGAGCAGAAAGATGAGATGTGAACAGATCAATGAAATCTCTGCGCTCCCTAAGTCCTGCTCACGTGCTCTTGTTTTTTCCTGCAGTGTTTCTCAGATCCTGTAACATCCAAGAACACTGCAGGTGCTGTATTTTGTGTTCCGGTAGCCGCTAGTCTGAAAAACGCTTCTGTGAAATGCCTTTGTGAGCGGAGCTGCTGAAGCGGTGGGCACCGGCTGTGTCCGAGGGCTGGCTCGGGCACGGGTGCGGTGCACCGGCCGCCTCCACCGGGAGATGGCACCCGTGGACCTCGCAGAAGAAAAGCGGCTGAACCCAGGGGTTCACCCGCTCGAGTAGAGCCTTGCTGGGGGCTCGAGGTGGCAATTCTCCTTTTCACGGACTGAAACTTAGGTGTAACTGAAGTGGGCTTGCAATTGCACACCGTGGGGACCTATGAGAGAAACTGCATGGGAGGTTCAGCTTCAGCATCTTCTATTTGGTACTTGCTTTGTATGCATGAAAAAAGGTTGTATAGATGAGAACAAGTCATTCAACTGGAAACCTTAACTGGTGATGCAACAGGGGTAGTCGTACAGGTACAAGGCACTTGGAATATCAGTAGGGTTTAGAAATGCCTTCTACCTACAGAGCTAACAGGATTTGCTGTGGGGATGGTTTACCATCTCTGTGGAGCAGATAGCTTAATTTATCTGGCAGGCTGACCCTCTCCTGAAACACACCCAAGGCTGTTGTCCTTGGTGTCTACTGATCATGTGGCTGATGGTTTTTAGAGCAGAAGCTGTGGGAGCCACCTAGATCTGCTGTGTAGCTGCTGTCTTGCTAGACTTGTTCTGCGATGCATCTGAGCCAGGTGCAATAACTGCTCCTGGGAACCTGTCCTGGAACAGATGAGTAAGTTTTTCTGTTCAAGTTAAATGCATCTTAGGAAATGGACGCTTCTTCCTCAAACTAATCCTTTGGGTTTGCTCTCCTGCAAATCCTGAGCAATCTATAGAAAAGCTCCTATGACTCAGTTCCAAATTACTCGTTTTCATCCTCTGCTATGGGTTGTATAGCTATGACTGCCTTCCAAAAGTCCATCATGCCAAACTACTAACAGTGATGGATTTGGAAAGAGGCTCTTGAATAGCACAGCAAGAAAAAGCCTGAGAACCTTTTACATAAATGAGGATGTAGTAGGTCCACCTGAAGGCAGATCCTCTGTCTAGTGTACTTTTTGGCATCCTCATACGGTGTTCAAACTTTCCCTATGTATTTGATAAAGTAATTATGTGTTATACTTAAAATGCTGTTACGAGTGTGGGTTCTTTTAGGGACACCATGCACATGGAGCCTGGAATTTATAGTTCATTAAATTAAAGCTTTAATAGAAATCAACTTTAATCAAAAGGCATTAATCAAAATACAGCTGTAATTATTATTAGTTCACTTACAACAATGCTACTGCTTATCTATAACCTAAGCTATTAATAGCTTTGGTACAGTTAAAATTGTTACACCATAAACTTCCTCGGTGTTATGTTCATCCTTCCAGTGTTGCTCTGAATCCCAAGGTCAGTGCTCTTACCTTCCTCTCTGGGTTGGATGCCTCTCTGGTTGGTTGTAGGGGGAGGATAAAGATGCTTTAGATGAAGAAATAAAGACTTCATCATCACTTTGCCTTTTGTCTGCTGGCTGTTGGAATAAGACTGTCCATTAAAGAAGAAACTCCAGTTATGGTCTGTTCCTGGATATCACTATTTATCTGTTGCTGTATTTGTCCTCTTCTTTTCTCTCACCCAAGTACATCCGTTTGTCATGTGACACAGACTCTGAAACACTCTATGATCTCATGACCCAGCACTGGCACCTGAAAACCCCTAACCTTGTCATCTCTGTCACTGGGGGGGCAAAGAACTTCGCGCTCAAGCCCCGGATGCGCAAGATATTCAGCAGGCTGATCTACATTGCCCAGTCCAAAGGTAAAAATCTGGATGCGTGTCGATTTTACTTGATTGTTACGGAATCCTCTTGGAGAGATGGCAGCTCTTAGGGTCAGCATTTGGGTTGTTTCTGTTTGGCTGGTGCACCTGGGGCAAATGTGACCAAACAGTTTGTGGGTAACAGGGTTGAGAGCTAGTCGTGGTAATCTAAGGTAAGTTGTGTAGCTTATCTGGAGTGTTTTATTGAAGAATAAATATCTCTTCAGAGGTAAGGTCTTGAGAAGGGGGTTGGGTGGCTGTGTCTCCTAGGTAATGCATGAGGAGGGTGGGCAGTCTATGGCATTCCCCCAGGTTTTTGGCTGTTGTTCCCAGGGGCCTGGATTTTCACTGGAGGCACGCATTACGGGCTGATGAAATACATCGGGGAAGTGGTCAGAGACAACACCATCAGTCGTAGCTCAGAGGAGAACGTGGTGGCTATTGGCATAGCAGCCTGGGGCATGATTTCCAACCGAGAAAACCTGATTCGCAGCGGCGATACTGACGTAAGAAGCGTGTCCACCTTGGTGGGGAAACGGGAAGCTCGGCTGTCGATTGTACAGGTTATGTCCCTGGCTGGCCGCTGCTCTCGGCACAACAGTATCTGCTGGGCTGATGCTATCAGCCATGCCATGGCCGAGCTGAGCGGTCAGCCAAGATCTCCTTGTATGCCTGGCAAAGCAGACAGCAGCAGAATGCTTTCCAGCTCAGTGTTTGTGCAGAAAAGCATCTGTCTGTTTAGCCTGAGCTGCTGTGTCCTAAACACTTCAACCCGGGGCCAGCTTTTCCTCAGCATATGTATCAGTGAGATGAAACATCAAGTGCTCTCCTCAGAACAGGAGGAAATTGAAGCATTCTCATGCTCAAGATGGTCGCACACGTCAGGCCTGGTGGGGAGGATTTCAGCTGTGGGCTTAGCATATCTGTGTGGCAGTTCAGCTGCTCTAATTTCACGTAGGTAAAGCGTGAAACAACCTCCTCCATGATTGTTATAGCTCTTGCAAAATCTCTACAGACTGACCCATAGTGGGGATTCCTGTGAGCTAAGACATTGTACCTGATGCTGCTATTATGGACCTAGCGCATCTATTGTCCTATCTGTCAGATGCCCTCCTAGTCTTTTGTCCACTAGAAGTTATAGAAAACATTTAAAAAACATCCTCCTAGATAAATGAAAGCAATTTAGTTTACTGAGGGCTCTAAGGAGGTCTGAAGGTTGAACTAGATGGTCTCAAGAGGTCCTTTCCAACCTAAAAAATTTCAGTGAGGTGTTGCAAGTAAGTTTGCCACAGATTGAATGTTTCTGGTGGCTGAAGGAAGCAGGATCCTGCTTAACAGGATCTCTGAAAGTTCAAAACCGTTGCAAATACCTTCAGCAATTCTGTTGGCTGAGGTGGAGTTATGAGAGGATCATCGCAAATTAGGCTGCTCTTGTGAGGAAAAACTTTATCAGCTAATATTTATGCTGTGGTGTTACATGGGCTTTCTCTCACTGCCATCTGCTGCTGTGGGCACTGCCAGTGAGCAGTGTCTTGAGGCAAGAAATTCAGCCTCTAACTACCAAGGAATAGTTGGTGATTAGGGGTTCAGCTGTCACTGGCTTGTCCTCGAAGGCTTGTGCATGTTCTGCCCTTGGATCTCCACTGAACGCTCTGCTTGTGCTTCTAGGGGTACTACTTGGCCCACTACATAATGGATGATCTCAAGAGAGACCCGCTCTATTGCCTGGATAATAATCACACCCATCTCTTACTGGTTGATAACGGCACCCACGGGCACCCGACGATAGAGGCCAAAGTGCGAACTCAGTTAGAGAAGTACATTTCAGAGCGAGTTATCCCAGGTAGGTGTGGGCGTTGGGTCACAGCCCTCCTCCTCCTCAGTCCGTGCATGCTTCAGGGCTGATAGACTGTGGTTTTCTGGGAGCAAAAGAGGAGTGGTAGCATCCCTTGGGTGCTGAGCTGGAAGGGATGCAACTGCATTGCATCTTGAGCACTTTCAGGAACAACCAGCCCTCTTCAGAACAATGCTCCTCCCCTCATCTTTCTTTCCTTATGTGACAATAGTAATTTCTGGGACACAGCAAGTGATCCAGGTTCAGCCAGGCAGCCCTTCCCTCCCATCTTGCTGGGCTGTCTGTTGGAAGCTGACCCTTTTCCATACTTCCCACCTGACACTGAATTCCAGGTAGCTGAAGCACAACTACACGGGAACTGAAATTAGGCTTTGCTCAAAATATTAATGTGTGAGGATGATTCATCCATCAGCAACCTGCTCCTAAATAATTTCTCTTTCAGATTGTTCTTTGCCAAAATGTGTGTGTGGGGGGGGAGGGCAGGAAATAAATGAAAAGCCTTGTCAAGAAACTTAGTTGAAGAGTTATTAGAATTTTTTTTTTATCGTGTACCTCAGCTGAAGCATAGTTGCTGTTAGCCATGATGAAGCACACAGAATTGTACAAGATTTGGTCTGTCTCTTAAACCCTAGCTCCTGGAGTTCTGGGGTTCTTAGCTTTCCTTGACAACTGAAAATGTAAAATCAGAGGTTCTGAATCTTGAACTTGTGAGAAGAACTTTGTGCCTAGACTCACAATGGTAAAAGCAGTAGGTAAATACAATAAAGTAATGGTTTGGGGACTTTGGAGCTAGTAAAAGTTATACTTGCTAGGGGGAAAAGAGCATCTGTTGAAGAAGGGTGTCTGAAACCCACTATGTAGAACATCAGGCAAAATGAGTGTTCGTTAAAACCAGGAGGAGCTGTTAATAGATTTGGCAAAATCAAGGGTAAACTAGTATCGGAGTGTTTGCATGAACTGCTTGGAAATTCTTTCATTGTACTCAGGAAAAATAAGTTGTTCAAACTGCATTAATGGGTTGAGTCTTTCTCTTTCCCCCTCCCCCCCTTTTTTTTCTTTCTTTTGGCATGTTTCACAGAATCTAATTATGGTGGGAAGATTCCAATTGTGTGTTTTGCCCAAGGTGGAGGAAAAGAGACTTTGAAAGTAAGTTTCTTTTATTATTTCCAGGAGTGACAGTAGGGACATTGCTGTAATATTTAAAACAGATCCACAAGTAACTTGGTTAAGTAGATAGTTGGTACAGTCCTAGCATTTTCTGAAGCTTGCCAAGAACTTGTTTATAAATTTTGTTTCAGTTAAAGTTTTCTGTACAAAGTTTCTACCTCAGGCCAGAATCCTGGAAAACTTGTCTGGGACGGTTCATTTGTCTCAGTTCTTCCACGACAACTCCAGCACAAAAATATTTGTTTCTTGTGTTTATTTGAGCAGCAATCAGAAGAGTCTGTGTCAACTGTGTAGCTCTTGGTCCTTCTTATATAAATTCACTTAAACTTTGGTTTGGGAAAACTTGGCTTGCCCATGCTCCGTGCCTTCTCATAACGTACAGGGAAGATGGTCTGTTCTGGAGATACTTCAGCTCAGGCCTTGATTGAACTGGTTTGTGGTTGCTGCTTCTGAGAACTGTGGGCTGATCTGAGTTTAAATCCAGGCAGCTGAACAAGGCAGGAGGGCTCTGCTGACTCTGCCCCTTCTAAGCCTAAAGGGGGAGGGAGGAGACATCATTTGCCAGGGGAAGTTTAGGTTAGACATTAGGAAAAATTTCTTTCCCCAAAAGGACTGTCAAGGCCTTCTTAGTAGAAGGAACACAACTGATGTGTAAAAGTAAGATAATTTAAAACTCAAAATAGCTGGTCCTTTTCTTCCCTAAAAGAGCTGTTAAGGCCTGGCCCAGGCTGCCCAGGGCAGTGGTGTAGTCCTCATGCCTGGAGGGATTTAAAAGCCATGGAGATGTGGTGCTGAGGGACATGGTTTAGTGGTGACCTGGCAGTGCTGGGTTAATGGTTGGACTTGATGGTCTTAAAGGTCTTCTCCAACTAGAACAACCTCTTCTCAGAGGAGACAGGTAGAAAGAGGATGAACAGAATGGAGAAGGCAGAAAGAAGCTGCTTGAAACAGGATGTCTTAAGTGACACTTAGGGAAGGGATTTCTAGATCTGTCTCAGTGTTAAAAAACAGGGTTGTTACTTCCCCCTCCACCTTGCAGGAGGGAAGATGAGTGGCTTGAGTGAAGATGGTGTGACTGAGGGAGCAAAGGGACCTGGCACCAGGCGATTCGATGTGAGGAGATGTGTGATCAGGCTGTGTGGGAAGGGAACAGAAACAGTGAGGACAACATGACTCTAACAGCAAGAAGAGCTGATGCAGCCTGGGCTGAAGGACTTTGAGAATGAGCTGGGAAAAGGGCTGGATTTTGCAAGAGGGTAGGATACAATGAAGAGAGTATGTTGGTGTCTGAGTCAGTAAAATTGATTTAGGGTGGAGGGTGGTGAGACACTTGCCTAAGTTGCCCAGAGAGGTGGTCAATGCCCCATCACTGCAACCATTCCAGGTGAGGTTGGATGGGGCTCTGAGCAACCTGCTCTAGTTGCAGATGTCCCTGCTCACTGCTGGGGGGGGGGGTGGACTAGATGACCTTTGAAAGTCCCTTCCAACCCAAACCATTCTGTGATTCTATGATTTCTTTTGAAGAGGTGGTCATGTTTCTGACCAGTGCTGTACTGTTAATATTGAGGCTAATCAAACTAATTTGCTTGTCAGGGTGACAAACCATGTGAATTCAAAGCACAGTCTCTGTTACCACTTCATTGCTCACATTAATCAATTAGTCTGAAACCCCCTGAGAAATTTCAGGTCACTATCCCAGCCTCACTGTATGTTTCCTGGGTGTTTTGGTGACATTCATGTGATTAATTTTAGCTTTACCCACAGGTAGATGGCAGATGCAGAGTTCAGTGTGTTAATCAGAGGTTGTAAGATGAAATGAAGTGTCTATTCAGCTTTTTGAGCAAAGCTTTGCTGAAAATGATGTGATGAACATGCCCATCTCCTTTTAGCTCCAAATTGCCAACATTGAAGAGAGGATTTGGCCGTTGCTGAAGGAGCTGTTTCTGTATGCCATATAGTGGAGTTAGTTGGGCAGCCTTGTGGTTGTGTGTATTATGGAGAGACCTCCAACCCACTGTGAAGAAATGATACATAGTGCAGACTTACTAGCTAAAATCAGAATTAATAAAAGCCTTGTTAACCAAATGCAAAATTGCTAGCAAGAGGTTCATCTAGGAAGTCATTGGGTGATGGCTCAGTGAAGGGTTTTTTGGCTAGTCATTAGTGTTGGTCATACATGGAGACGTGTGTCTGCCTTCTTGCTCACTTGTAGGTGAAGTCATTTTCTCCAGGAGTAAATTGAGGCTCTGATCATCCCTCTGTGGGTATCTGTCCTGCCATGCCTTGGTCTTAGTCGTGTTGTACAGGAAAACTCCCGCTTTCACAGCTTCCTGTGACTGGTACATGTTGACTGGAATCAGCTTTAGCAGATGAGAAGTTAAACTGTTTCAAGCTTCTGTTTTAATCTCCCTGTCATGTAAAATATACACTTTAGCCAGACCCTTCTTAAGAAAACCGCCTTGATCTAGTTGGTAAGAAAAATCATCTTGCTGTTGTCATGTGCCTACGATCCAGTTGGCAGCAGTAACATGCTCACAGTTTTGACGACACTCTTGTTCTTGATGGTTTGCTCTCATGAAACTGTCTCTTCAGGTGGCTGATAGATGTTCAGTCTTTCCAGTCATTGATGATAACTTTCATTGACTCCTTTTATACCATTTGCTGGCAGACAGCTTATATTCTGGTGACTGTTTTCTGAATAGTAGTGGTAACAGTGAAATAAAGGTCTCCTGTTATGGTCTTTGCAACAGGAGCACTAACAGTCATTCCATTGTTATTTCAAACTTCTTTTTTCTTGATGAAAACTTCATCCTCATTTCTGATCTAAACCTCCCTTCTTCCAGTTTGAAGCCATTACTCCTCATCCTATCACTACAAACACTTGTAAATAGTGCCTCCCCAGCTTTATTGTAGGACCCCTTCACATACTAGAAGGATGCAATAAGGTCTCCCTGGAGCCTTCTGTTCTCCAGGCTGAACAACTCAGTTCGATGTTCCTGTGATGCTACATCAGTGATCTCTGTGTAAAACACTGCTGCTTGCATCTCCAGCAACTAAAGCCAGAGCCTTTGTACCCAGCTGTGGTGTTACTTGAGCAATGCTGCCCCATAAACCAGCAGTGGCTGTAGCTGGACAATGCTGTGTCCCAAATGCAATTTTTCTGATTTGTCAATTCACTGTAAAGTTTGACAGATGGTGGTTTCTGTCCCTCAGTTTTTCTGGGACTCCTCCCAGCCCTCTGTCATGAGATGAATGCTGTTTTAAAGAGTTGTCACTGATAAGGTATCTGTGGGTAGTAATAAAAATACTGCTTTGGACCATGGAGTTCTGTTTTTCTTGCCTAAGTCAACCCCACCATCTCTTGGTGTTCTTACCAAGTACCACAGTCATGCTTCAAGTGATAACCTTTCCCTGTCTGGCTCCCTAGTCTATCAACGTGGCCGTCAAAAGTAAGATTCCTTGTGTTGTGGTGGAAGGCTCTGGCCGGATCGCTGATGTTATAGCTAGCCTGATGGAGGCAGAAGGCACCCTTGCTTCTTCATGCGTCAAGGAGAGCTTGCTCAGGTTTCTGCCTCGCACCATTTCAAGGCTCTCTGAAGAGGAGACCGAAAGCTGGATCAAATGGGTAAGTGCGTGTCACTGCGGGGAGCTGGCAAGGCTGAAAGTGGGTGGAAGTGGGAGAAGGGTAGCAGAGATAGGAGGTCATGAGCAGCTAGTGACTTGAAAAGCAGGGGTGTTGCTATCTGATGATGTTTATAGGATGTGTGAGGCTCCTTGCCATGTTATATCTATTGGGATTTAGAAAAGAAAATCATAGCATCATAGAATGGTTTGAGTTGGAAGGGACCTTAAAGATCATCTAGTTCCAACCCCTGTGCCATGGCAGGGACACCTCCCACTAGACCAGGATGCTCAGAGCCCCATCCAGCCTGGTCTTGAATGGGGCCTCGTACAAAAATTTGAAACTCTTATGACTTAGAGGGACTGGAACAAAAGGAGAGGGGAGTTGCAATCTTTCTGAAAGGCTGCACGTATCTAGGCATAGGAGAGCCGAGACCAGATGCTTTGTAACTGTCTGCTCCCTGGATGCTTGTGGTTCCTCTGGAGCACTGGCTGCTGGATGCGACTCCCAACTGATGTGCTGGTTGGTGCTGCAGTTTCTTTGCGTGTTTTGTGAAAGCGGAGAAATTGGGTGTTTGCTGAACTAGGTCTCCTGCTGCTATATCCTGCTGAATTGCTCAGAGACAAAGGGTTATTGCTGCTACCACTTCATGGACTTCCAAACTGTAGCAATTCTACTTCAGGTTTCTCTTATTTATTCCAAAAGTTCTTAGTTTTTTTTCCTGCATCCCTTGGGATATTGGAGAGATTTCTCTTACAGACTCACAGCAGGATGTTGAGGGACTACAGGCTTGGTCAGTATTGAGCTACTGGTCCTGTGTACACAGGATGCAGTTGAAGGCACAATGTTGTACAGGGGAAAAAAAAATAAAAATCTTCTTTTGCTCTTTTTTGCCTCTTTGACCAGAGATACAGCCTTCAGGATGTAGTCACCACTGTCATCCCACATGTCACTGTTTATTACAAGAGTGTTTTCTGGAAACTGGGAAAACTGGAGAAGTAAGGAGAGCGTCTGCTATCATGAGTTATTTGGGCCGGTCTCAGGAAACTCTTGTAGCTCCCTGGTTACCTGACCTTCAGGTGGACCTGTTTTTAGATATACATCTACTCTTCTTAAAAGGGACAGGAAAAACAGAGCTCCAGAAAAATCTTAGCGTTCTGTTATTTTTCAAAAATCTTAGTTCCAAGAACACTTCAGTTCAGTGAACAATCCATTAACATGAGCTAATTGACTTTCTCAATTAACTGCCCAATGCTTTATCCTGGGGTCTGATTCTGTTTTCCTCTCTTGGTTAATTAGCTCCTACCTATGCTCACAGCAGGGAGTGGAGAGGGATGATGTGTTCAAACCTCAGTCGAAGTTCATAATGGGGGATGGAAAATATGACATTGCTTCCTGTACACTGAACACCCCTTCTCTCAGCCCTCCACCCCCTCCCCTTAACTTTAAATATTTGGTTGGGTTTTTTTTTATGGGTGTGGTTGTTTTGTGGTTTGTTTTTGTTTGGTTTTTTTAAATGAATGTATTTTTCCAAATTGCTTGCAGGCCCTAGAGAGGAATTCTCAGACTCAAACTTTTGTGCGTATTTTCTTTGATATAAACCAAGCAAAGCTTCTAGTATTGAAGTTTAAGCAGCTAGTGTTTCTGGTAAGGCCTGAGTCAAATCTCTTGACAGAACAAGTCCATGGAACAACCTGCAAGTTCCCCTGGGCAACCTGCTCTGCTTGACCCTGTTTGAGCCGCGGGCTTGGATAAGAACTCCATAACTACCCTCCAACCTCAATTTTCTGCTTCTGTAAGAAGAAGCATGAGCTTCTTAAGGAAACTTCTTTCTTCTTAGAGGAAAAAGTGCAGAAAGAGGTCATGGCCTTTTGCAGAGACAGTCCTGCAGAAACTGTCTGAACTTGCACTTTGAGCCAGGGGGCTGTGGCATCCACGCCAGAGGAAGAACTGCCCTCTGAGCAGACTGAATTTTTGGTTTCCCGAAGGGGCTCTGCACTCGGGAGTGTGGACCTGCTGAAGGCAGTTTTCCCTGTGTGGTCGCCTGGCCACCCTCCTCACAGATTCTACTGAGCTGCCTTGGAGTGTACCTCCTCTTGCAGTCAGGAATCACAGAATGGTAGGGGTTGGAAAGGACCTCTGCAAATCATCTTTTCCAACACCCCTGCTACAGCAGGGTCACCCGGAGACTCCACAACTTCTCTGGGCAGTCTGTTCCAGCTATGGCACCCTCACAGTGAAGAAGTATTTCCTCACATTCAGCTGGAACCTCCTGGGTTCCAGTTTGTGCCCGTTGCCCCTTGTCTTGTTGGTGGGCATCACTGACAAGAGTCTGGCCCCATCCTCTTGACCCCTGACCTTTAGGTATTGATGAGCATTGAGAAGGTCCCTTCTCAGTCTTCTCTTCTCCAGACTAAACAGTCCCAAGTCTTTCCGTCTTTCCTCATCATGCTCCAATCCCCTCAGCATCTTTGTAGCTTCTGCTGGACTCTTCTGTAGCTCCTTATGTCTCTTGAACTGGGGAGCCGAGACTTGGACAATACTCCAGATGTGGCCTCCTTAGGGCAGAGTAGAAGGAGAGGAGAACCTCCCTTAACCTGCTGGCCACAGTCTTCTTGACGCACCCCAAGGACACCTTTGCCCTTCCTGGCCACAAGGACACACTGCTGGCTCATGGTAAACTTGTTGTCCCCCAGGACTTCTGGTTGGTCCTCCACAGAGCTGTGAAGATTCGTGAAGAATGGCTGAGAATATATGGTTTTGATGTGCCAAAATGAGAGTAACATTATAAAGCTTGGTTAGGGTTAGGTATGAGAAATGATCTCTGGTTTTGAAGTAGAAACTGTTCTCCAATAAACTGCTAGATATATGTTGAGACTTGTGCTGTCACAATCTGCTTTGTTTTTTTCCTTTGAGTAGCTTCTAATTACTGAGATTATATCTTTTTTGGTTATGATGTTCTGCATAGGGGAATCACAGTTATTTGCTGTATGTTCAGAGGGAAATTATTCTTATGCTTTGGTGACTTTAAAGTAAATCATGTTATCCACTTCTATCTGGACTTGATTACATTTTAACTGTATGTGGAAATAGGACTGATGAGAAGCAGCAATTCCTTTTAAAGATATAGGAGATCAACTGCTAAACATCCCATATTGCTTTGAAATGGGAATTTTTTGTCTTTGTAGATCAAAGAAGTCCTTGAGAACCCTCATTTATTGACAGTTATCAAAATAGAAGAAGCTGGAGATGAAATTGTGAGCAATGCCATTTCTTTTGCTTTGTACAAAGGCAAGTATTTTCTTTTCTGGGTTATTTGGGTGGTTTTGTGGTTTTTTTGTTTGTGGGGTGTGTGTGTTTTTAATAGATGAAAAAAGATTGGTATTTATTTTCTAGAACAGCCTTCAAGTGGAGCTTGTCTTCACCTGAAGAGGTGTGGACAGGCTACAGCAGCATTATGGGATCTGTTAGTGTGGGTGGGATCAAAACCCAGTCCAGAAAACTGGGAAATCATTTAGCAGAGCTTTGGGAATGTTGGGATAGTGTCACCAAGAGTAGCACACGAGGATGCAACACAACAGGGAGTCCGGAAGCCAAACAAAAGATCTTTTCTGGTTATACTGCAGAAGTGAGTGCTTGCCATGAGTAACTCAGACCTGGGCTCTCTGCTGCACAAGCAGATCAGAACTGGTATCCAGCAAAGGTTGCTGGGCTGACCTCACTTTCCTGCCTGTGTGTGGACAAAGCCTATAAACATTTCAGCTTCTTGTGATGCATCTTGTGTAGAGCCCCACTGAGAATCCTGCAGAGCTTTTTTGTGTAGAGGATGCAGGACACTGAGGAGCCTGAAGAAAATGTTTTTCTGATTTTTGCTTGATGAAATGCTCCCAGCAGCTTGTCTGTGGCCTATGTTGGACCATAAGTATGTCTCTCAGCACCCAGCATCCTCTAAAACCCAATCAGGAATGTGAGTCTGGGGAAAGACACCTGATGGGGGTCTCGTCAGGTAAAGGGTGAAAAGCAGAGATGGCTAAGTATGCCAGGAAGCTCTTCTGTCTCTGGTCTTTTACCAAGAGGACTGTTCCTCCTGTACAGCTTTCAGCACTAATGAACATGACAGAGACAACTGGAATGGGCAGCTGAAGCTGCTGCTGGAGTGGAACCAGCTGGACCTGGCCAGTGATGAGATCTTCACCAATGACCGAAATTGGGAGGTACATACCACTTCTGTCTGAATACAGGGATGGGGGAGCAGTGGGAAGAGACACTGTAACAGCAGCTGCTATCTCAGCACCCCAACCTATGTGATGATGTGTGTCTGTTCCTCCTGGCACTGACATCACTCATTGCAAAGGTTTTCTGCCCATGTCAGAAGTACTCTAGGCCATTCAGCAAAGGCAATTGCATACAGAAAAAAGAACTGATTCTGATGAAAGTGTGACAGCATGAAGGAAAATGTGACAGCCACACGTGTCAGGCCCTTACATGAGGCATTACATGCCTCACATGTGCCCTAATACTTGCTTTTCAATTTCTTCCTAGTCTGCTGACCTACAGGATGTCATGTTCACAGCGTTAGTGAAAGACAGGCCCAAATTTGTCCGCCTCTTCCTGGAAAATGGCTTGAATCTGAGGAAGTTCCTTACCACAGAGGTCCTTAGAGAGCTGTACACGAACAACTTCAGCAGCCTGGTGTTCAAGAACCTGCAAATTGCAAAGAACTCCTATAACGATGCGCTTCTCACGTTTGTGTGGAAGATGGTTGAAGACTTTCGCAGAGGTCTCAAAAAAGATGACAAAAATAGCAAGGATGAGATGAAGATACACCTTCCAGTAAGTGATGAACAGTTTGATTCTACTGCATGGCCCTGAAAGGAAAAAAGCAAACAAACAAAACCAGCAACCAACCAAACACAAAACAAAAACCCCACAAACAAGCAAAACCCAAAACAAGCCAAAACAAAACAAAAACAAACAAAAAAACCCCCCACAGAACAAAAATTACGTTTTGTTTCTGGTATAGCAGGATTTGCTTTAAGAGTCTCAGCCTTGTTTTACATTTAACACACTGCCTCATTTTCCAGATGCCTGTAAGGGGCGTTTAACTACAAGAAAAAAAGGGTAAGTACGAGTGTTGAGTTAAAATCTTTTCTATCAGAGCAATTAATGCCCAGGTATGCTTGTAACTTTTACCTATAGAAATTCAGAATCTGGTACAGAGGTGGTGAGGGAATTTGGACTCGTATTTTGGTACAGACATTTGTGTCTTAAACCTGGCTTGATGCAAGGGTTTCAAGCACCTTCTGGACTTCATTTCATTGTCAGGTAAAACCACACTTCTTAATTATCACAGCACAGACTTTAATATCACAAACTGGTGGGAGTTGGAAGGGACCTCTGGAGATCATCTTGTCCAGTCCCTCTGCTTCAACAGGGTCATTCAGAGTGGGGTGGCCAGGGTCACATTGTCCAGGCAGGTTTGGAATCTCTCCAGAGAAGGAGACTCCACAGCCTCTCTCGGCAGCCTGGGCCAGGCTCTGGCACCCTCACAGCAAAGAAGTATTTTCTTACGAAAAACTTTTTAATATCAGTATCTTCATGTAAAATATAACCTAACTTACAGTAGTGTGTGACCAATGCCAGGTAGATGAGAGAGAAGTTCAGTCCGCTGCCTGTAAAAGGATGAAAATATCAAAACAGGAGAGTAGTGGCCTAGGATTTTTTTCAGTTGAAAACAGTTTGGTGATCTTAGGTCTGTAGAGTTGTTGCTCTTTCTTTCAGGATGAGTGTCCTATCACAAGGCACCCGTTGCAAGCTCTGTTTATTTGGTCAGTTCTTCAGAACAAGAAAGAGTTGTCTAAAGTCATTTGGGAGCAAGTAAGTTGAATCTTCCTTTATTCCTCTTTGCAACCAGTACAGTGGTGTCCCTTGCCTTTGAAGGCTCTGGACCCCTCTTCAAACACAAAAGCATAAGAGATAATTGCTAGATGACCCTGTTTAGGAGATTTAATATTACCCATTTTGTGTTTGGGTGTGGATTTCATACAGTCCTTTCCTAATATCATGTGTGAATTGGAAGTCCAAGCTAGCATTTACCTGTAGCTGTATGTTCTCATCTGTGTTCAAGCTTAGGTGCTGAGCTCCCACCCATTCCAGATGGATGTGTTCTGGTCCAGGGATTTGACTGAAATCCATTTCTAGATGATATATTTAGTGATGATTTTATCAAATATGTAACTTGAGGGCTGTAAATGTGAGGCTAATACAGGCAAAGCTAATGGATGCTGCTGGTCACATTGGTCTCTGCTGCTTCCCTGCACTTGTGGATGGTTTGGATGGAACGGACTAACAAAGTCTGGGCAGTTGTGGGTACACCCAACTGATCTAGACTGGTGGACAGTGAAAATAGTGGTGTAACCCCTGACAGAGCAGGTTCTCTTTTGTGAATCTTCAGCCAGAGATGCAAAGCTGTTACAAATCTATCTACTAGTACACAACTATTATTAACTACATAACAAGACCTTTTTGGACTGCTCACAAAGTTGTTATCAAACCAAGTACACTGATGGTTACCATTTGGTTTGTGGAACTGGATCTTCATTTGCCAGTCTCGACTGAGAGCTTAGCAGCTCCAGGGGGCGGGGGGGGAAAACCCAACATAATTTTTAAAGAACGTATCACATGCCCTTTGCAGTGGGCTTTACACCACTTAACTCTCTCTCCACAGACCAGAGGTTGCACGTTGGCAGCCCTCGGGGCCAGTAAGCTCCTGAAAAGCATGGCGAAGGTGAAGAATGATATAAATGCTGCTGGTGAGTCCGAGGAACTTGCTAACGAGTACGAGACAAGAGCTGTAGGTAAGTGCCTCTTTTAAGTCCTTTACAAATTTAATAGGATGGATCAGAGATGAAGAAACTGTTTTCTTTCTTGGAACATTACTTGTTTTAGTGTTCTGCAGGTCTGGTGCGTACCAATGATTGCCCAGTGATGGTTTTATTTTGTGCAAAGCAAAGCTGACCAGCCTGCTGGTTTTGTTCAGCAAAATGCAAGGCAAGATAATTCATTCAGTTTGCCTGAAATGCTGTCCAGAAATCTAGCCTGAATTTTAAAGAAGAGAAATGATATCTTAGAAGGAAGTAGAAAGGAAGCTTTATTTAAAAAAACTAGATATTCAACATTAAATGCTTTCCTATAATGTCAAAATGTGTTTTTTCTGCTCAGAAATCTCTTCCACACCGTATGTTCCCAGTAGAAACTGTGTGTCCTGTCTGAACAGCTTGCCTCCAGACGTGGGTGTTGTGGGGGTTTTTTTTTGGGTAGAGAATTCCTTTCACTGGGGAGGAAAACTACCTCCCTCTAATGGCATGGCTGAAGAAGGGCACCCTGAAATAGGCAGGAGAATGTAGAGTAAGAAGCTTTCTGCATGAGTGCTGGTAATATGGTATGAAAAAAGCCACCCTTCAAATTTGCAGGAGTACTTTTGGGGCATGAGAATAAAGGTAAAAAGCAGACTGAATTCATAAATTCTGAACTGCAAAACCATGGACCTTCCTGATTAGAAGATAAGCCATATTGTCGCTCATGGAGAATTTAGATCTGGTTTGGTTCTTCTCCTTCCTTTGTGTGACCTTCAGTTTCTTCTATTGCAAGGACTGTCAATAATGCCGAATTTAGCTCTGCAGCTCATTGGGCTGGAGTGACCCATAGTTTCTTATTTAATGAGGCTAATGAGTGACAGAAGAGCAGAGGGATGTTCTAGGCTTTTTAGGACTTCCATTTCCTGAGCATTAACGCTGATATTTCCTCAGTGTCTAGTTATCCTGCAAATTATTCGGAGAAACATGTAAATGAGAGCCAGCACAGCTAGCAGATACCAGAGTAGGGATTAATTTGTAGCACCCACAGCTTCCAGAGTCAAGCTTATCTATGGTGCACCCTATGGAGCAGGACCTTGGTTCCTAAACTTGGAGTGAGCTACAAGAGCATTGCCTCTGGGGTTTTATTGCAGGTTATGGCCTTGTTCTCTTGCCCAGTGCAGAAAAGTGGATCTCTAACTGCATTGCTGCCCAGAAATGTGCTGTTGCCACCCTAAGTCAGATCAGGTGACAGGTCAAGAGCAATAGCCCTGCAGGTTGAATAGGAAACAGAATGTTGCTGGAAAGTGCTCTGGGGGCCTCTAATCCAATCTTCTCATTGAGGTAGTTGAGATCTCAAGACTACCAGGATTAAATCCATTCAGTCATGGCTTTATTTAGCCAAATCTTGAAAATCTCCTCAGGTGGATGTTGTTTTATTGCTCCTGACAGCAGATGATGTTTGTTCCTTTTCTGGGGCTTGTGGAGACCAGAATGACCCATTGAACCTAAGCCTTATTTTTATTTGTGTGTATATCAACAAAACTATATCACTATCCACTAAGGAGTGTCACAAGATCATACTGAAAATGTTAACTGATGGTACCTCCTACTTCATGAGGCAAAAGCTGCTTAAATACACTTTTTTAAAGGTACCTAGATCCCTTAGGCCTGATCTCTTTTTTTTTTGTTGTTTTTTTATCAAGACACTGAGAAGTGAACAGGTAGCCTTGAAGTCAATCTATCTGCATATTGCAGTGTATGTGGTAGCACCAGACAAAGGTCTTGCTGTCCACGTGAGTCCTTGTAGTCACAGTGATGCCATGGTTTGTGAAATGCCTGAGGAAACGCTCTTCTTGGAGAGAAGAGCTTCTAAAGAAGGCTGGTGTGTTTTCTAAGAGGCTGGGTCACTCTTCAGGGTGGTTGTGCTCTGTCACAGATACACCAGCAGAACCAGCTTTGAGTGGGAATTGTCCAGAGCTGGAACGACAAATAATTTTTCACTCTACATGCATTGTTAGTGGCAAAAAAACTATGGGCAGAATGAGGTACTTGTGGCTCTTCTAAAACAACTGTGTGATGCTTTTCCCAGTGAAAAAGCATCAGATTCTGGCCTGGCTCAACCCTGCTGTTCATATGAGACTACCAAGTCTGACTATAACTCATTAGATCTGTGCTAAATGAATGAAAAGAGTATGAAACAAGCAGGTACACCAAGTTACTGGCGTTGAAGAAGTTAATATTTTTTTACTCATTTTTTTAGTGCAGAACTCAATGCTATCTCTGTGTGAGCTAATTTAGTATTAGTTTTCCATCCAGACATGAAATCTGTAGGGATTCATAAATTGGGGGTTGGAACGAGATGATCTTTAAGGTCCCTTCCAACCCAAACCATTCTGTGATTCTATGAAAGCTTAACACATGCAAGCGGGGTTGTAAAGCGATGCACACGTTGTTCTACCATGCTGAAAATGTGGAAAGAGTTCTTGTATCTGCATGCTTTAATATTACCATTATTAACAATTATTACACTTGGGAAGTTGCTGAAAACAGTTGCACCCAAGTGGGTGGGACATGGAGCCTGAAGTTGGCAGATAGTGTGAGGCTGCCTCTCTCCTCCAGAGCTGTTCACTGAGTGCTACAGCAGTGATGAAGATCTAGCTGAGCAGCTGCTGACCTACTCCTGTGAAGCCTGGGGAGGGTGCAACTGTCTGGAACTAGCAGTGGAAGCCAAAGACCAGCAGTTCATCGCACAGCCAGGTGTGCAGGTAAGATCGGTGACAAGAAGGTGCACGGATGACTGCAACTCCTGTGGTCTGGATAGCTTAAAAGAAGGGTGAATATTCTTGCTTTGAAAATGCTACATCCACCTGAATGGATTGTGAAGGGCCAATGCTCAGCCCCTGTCCTCGTGGAAGCGAGAGCTTCCAGGTGAGGTTTCCCAGTGCTGTGAGCGCTGAGCTTTGCGCAGCAGCAGCAGAGCTGTGTCCTGCAGGATGTTCACAGAACCAGCCTCTGCAGTGCTGTGAAATGCATCCCAGAGTTGCCTGGTGAGGGAACAGGCTGTTGGGCTCCTCTGCTTGACATGGGAGGTGGCTGATTTGCCCATAAATGTTTAGTCAGGTGAGGAAGACTTCATTTAGAGCTGTGAATAATGAGCTGGATGATAAAGACTGCCTGAAGTACCTTCTCCCTTGGCACATCTCCCATCTATGCACAGCGTGAGTGCACTTGCCCAGCATAAAGTGCCTTATAAATCAGGTCAAGTCCTACTTGGCTTCACTTTGAACTCCTTATCATGTAGACTGGAGGATGGCTGGACTAAGGAATGACCGCAATGTTACTGAGGCAGAAAACTGAAGCAGGGATCCTAGTTATTTTGATTGAAATCTCAAAGTTTTGTTTTGTTTTGCTTGCTTGTTGTTTTGGTTTTGGTTTTTTTTACTAAATCAAATGTCCTCTAATGGCATTCCTAGGTTATTTTGTTGCTGTTAGAACAAATATGGATATTTTTTTCTTCCCTGCAGAATTTCCTTTCCAAGCAGTGGTATGGAGAGATTTCAAGAGATACTAAGAACTGGAAGATTATACTGTGTCTGTTCTTTTTCCCTTTGTTAGCCTGTGGTTTCATCTCATTCAGGTAATCAACAGGCTTCTCATTAGCAAAAGCAAAGCAAATCAATTAATCACAGGGCAATTCAGACCCAAAGGGACCTCTCAAGATCATAGAATGATTTTGGTTGGAAAAGACCTTTAGGATCATTGAGTCCAACTATTAACCCAGTACTGCCAGCTCACCACTAAAGCATGTTCCTCAGAACCACATCTCTACAGCTTATAAACCCCTCCAGGGATGGGGTCTCCACCACCCTTTAAAAGACATTTTTCCTCATGTCCAACCTAAACCTCCCCTGGCACAACTTGAGGCCGTTTCCTCTTGTCCTGTCACTTGTTCCTTGGGAGAAGAGACTGACCTCCACCTGGCTTCAGCCTCCTTTTGGGGAGTTGTGAAGAGTGAAGAGGTCTCCCCTCAACCTCATTTTTTCTAGGCTAAACAACCAGATCATCTGGTCCAACCTCCTTCTCAAAGCAGGGTCAGCTAGAGCAGGTTGCCCAGGATGGTGTCCAGTTGGGTTTTGAGTATCTCCAAGCATGGAGACTCCACAGACGTTCTGGGGAACCTGTTCCAGTGTTCAGTCACTCCCAAATAAAGATATTTAATGGCTGGATGGGCTTTTGACAGATCCTGTCCTCGCTCTGATGTGGAGTTAAGATGTGCCAATTTACTTGCATGCCTGAAGTTGGTGGATGCAGGAGGGTGTTACCTTTAAAGTAATATCCTCTGCTAGACTTCACACCTTCCTCAGTTTCACTGTGATGAAGAGCACAAATATTTCCAGGCATAAAAGCTATGCTTTGAGACCTTTTCCCTCTTTTAATTCCTCAGAAAAAAGCCTGTGGAGAAGAGTAAGAAACTCATCTTATATTATGTGTCTTTCTTCACCTCCCCTTTTGTGGTCTTCTCCTGGAATGTCATCTTCTACATCGCTTTCCTGTTGCTCTTCGCCTACGTGTTGCTTATGGATTTCCAGAAGGAACCTACCGTCCTGGAGATCATCCTTTATGTGCTCGTCTTCATTCTGCTTTGTGATGAAGTGAGACAAGTAGGCAGCGCTTGCAAACCAAAAATGTTTAGTGCTAGATTAAAAACCTTGTTTGTTTTTTTTCCCCCCTCCTAGTAGAGTTAAATCAATGCAAGCTGCTTCTTAGTTACAGGGGAACCACTTCTTGGGAGATACGTTCAGGCAGCTCAAGGCACAATGAATATTCTGGGTTTTTTTCCCCTCCAATGTTTAATTCCTACTTGTGCCCCAATAGCTGCAGTGTCCATGCACCAAGAGGAATATGTGATGACTTTGAGGCTATGTGGATAAGCTGATATCTGTGGAGTTATTTCTCAGGAGTCCTTTGCTTGTAGTTGAAAATAGTTTAGAGTTTACACATTTATCTGGGTGCATCCCTCTAAATCAAGCAATTCTTGCCTGTCTTCTCCATATGCCACCCCTTTTTAATTTGTTTTAACCAGTGCGCAACATACGATGATGTATTTCTTTTTATCTTATCAATACAATTTTTGCTAACTTCACGTAGTCCCAAGGACTAGCTTTGGGCTGCCTGCATTGCTTGTGCACTTCCTAGGTTAGGGGACATAGGAAATATGTTGGTTTTTTGGGCAAGCTGCTCTACATGTCAGTGCTCAGAATCATGGGAAGATACTGGGGAAATGGGAAGAGAAGCAGATGTGTGTTTTCAGTGAGGTGCTGCTTTCTGGTTGTCTTTTAAGGCATTAGTCTCCATGAGAGTGTGTGTGGGTGAGTTGCTGGGTCAGGCCAGTCTGTGATGACATTCCTCAGGTGAGCTCAAATGACATTGCTGAGTGTGGATGTTCCTGTGCTTAACGTGATGTGTGTTCCTTTTCAGTAGTCAAGGTGGTACCCTGTCTAAAGCAGCTTCGCTTGCCGGGGGAAAAGTAAAAGACTCTGTTGCAATGGAAACACTAATGGAGTGTTCGTTTCTGCTGATTTAGGTTCTGGTGTCTCTGCATCTGTCCTTGCACTTCCTGTGTGTACCCAGCAAAAGTCCTGGGGATAGAAAAAAAGTCCATAGGAGTAGAAACCTTTTTTCCTACCGATGTCACAATTCTCACTGCCCTGAGCAGGCAGAACAGCTTCAGATCCCAGTGATCCTATTAAGAGCTGCTGGCCAGACTGTGCCAATTTGATCATGGAAGCAGAGGCAGCTAAAAGAGAGACTTTATTTGAGATTTATCTTAAGCCAGTGTCCTGGCTTCAGACCTATTTTGCTAAGGAACAGAATTCAGGGCAGTGTCCCAATCCTCTAAGCTTCTCAGGAAACTTTCTCCCTGTCTTCCTTCAAGAGAGACTGTGCGTGCATTGATCTAGTTCTGCAGCCAAAAGAGTATTTGTGTCTTGAATATTTAAAAAAAAAAAAAAAAAAAAAAAGATGTCTCAGATTTTGTTGTCACATCAAAGGAAAAGTAAGAGTAATGTTGCCTGGGTCCCACTGTCAGATATCTCAATTTGGGGAGCAATCAGCCTTCTGATTAGAAAGTGGTACATCCATGGAAGTGACAGCTACTAGATGTTTCAAATTTAAAGCAGGTTGGGAAAACTGAACTGTATCTGAACTGTAAGCCACCGGCTCAGCCCAGTTTTCACTTCTGGTGTTCCTAGAGCTTTTTAACTAGCTGGAGCTATTTTTTCATGTCCCGTTTGGAGCTGTCATGGCATTAGTGAGATTGGAGATGCTTTTTTCCTGCTATCTTCTTAGCCACATGGATATAGCCTCCAGCCAGATGAGTGGGTAGAGTCATGAGATGTGCAGGAAAAATGTCTTTCTCAAGTGGAGAAGGAATCTGGACAGAACATCTGTGCATGTGAAGTCTTAGCAGTGGGAGCTGCTTGATACCTGAAGGACTGCACTGCAGTTCAGTCTTGGCTGGTCTCATTTGCTTACATCTGCCTGTTTTTTCTTGTTGGAGAGTGCTTTAGACCCAAACTTGCTTCCTTTCTTCCATTCACAGTTGTGCTCTTAATAGAGAGGCATCAGGCTTAAACCTGCTGTATTTAATACAGCTGTAGTGCTGTGATATCCTTACTGCTTTCTGGGAGGCATTTGGGCCATACACATCTAGCTCTTCACCTAAAATACAGCTTCAATGTCACGTCTAGCAAGACAACTTATATTTAGGGAGTTGCTAGACAGAGACAGCCCAATGTCACGCACATCAGACATGCTGACCCCACTGAGAGCTCAACTGTTGGTGCTTTAAGTAGTAAGAAAGGTCAGTGTGGGTCCCAAGATGCTGAAATTGTCTCTGGTCATATCTTGAGCCTGACTCTGTGGCAGCTGCCACAACTGTCCACCTTTGGGATGCATCCCATGATGTGAAGAAAGCACAATTGTGCAACTGGAATGGCAAAGTATTGCTCTCTACTTAGAGCTGCTTCTGCATTTAGCAGAAAACTGCCCTTGATCTCTATTTCACAAAGAAGCATTGAGCCCTGTCCAACCTCACCTGGAATGTTGCCAGGGATGGGGCATAGACCACCTCTCAGGGCAACCTGGGCCAGTGTCCCACCACCCTCAATGTCAATAATTTCTTCCTTCTCCGTAGTCTAAATCTCTCTCTTTTAGTGTAAAACCATCACCCCTTTGTCATGTCACAACAGACCCTGCTAAAAAGATTGTCCCCATCTTTCGGATAGGCCCCTTTAAGTCCTGAAAGACCACAGTAAGGTCTCCCTGAAGCCTTTTCTTCTCCAGGCAGAACACCCCCAACTCTCTCAGCCTGGCCTCACAGCAGAGGGGTTCCAGACCGCAGATCATTTCTGTGGCCTCCTCTGACCCCACTCCAACAGGTCCCTGTCTCTCTTGTGCTGAGGACTCCAGAGCTGGACCCAGCACTGCAGGGCAGGGTTCTCAGCAGAGCAGAGGGGCAGAATCCCCTCCCTTGAGCTGCTGCCCACACTGCTTTGGATGCAGCCCAGGATGCGATTTGCTTCTGGGTTGCGAGTGCATGGTGCCGGCTCATGTCCAGCTTTTCTCCCACCAGCACCCGTAAGTACTTCTCTGCAGGGCTGCTCTCAACCCCTTCATTTGCCAGCCAAGGTGCAGTACCAGTTAGTCTGGGAATGGGCAGAGATTCTCACTAGACTTGCAATTCAGAATATTTCTGGGAGCCAGGTAATTAAAATAAATTAAATCTGCATCTTAAATCAAAAGCATCTGTGCGTAACTGGGAACAGATTACTAAGTGAACTCTGTGAAGAAAGAGAAGCCGGAATACTTCAATGGCTCCAAAACCGTGACCTTCCTGCCTCCTCTTGGCGTTTCATCTGCTCTTAGTGGGTCACACCAAGATTCCTTTGACCTGTTTGGCAGCAGACGGTGACATGATGCAGCAAAACTACCCTGAGGTCCCCTGCAGTGTGTGTGCACAGATGTGAGCACTAAGTGCTTCAGTCTCAGCTCTTGTCAGGACTGTTCTTCTCCCCAAGCACAAGGTCCTGTGTGGTTGGGATGCATCCTTTGAGCACAGTAACCTGCACTGCGGAGCATTGTTTGTGTCATTGATGTGCTGAACTGGTCCCAGTGCAAGCGTGTTAGCTTAGGACACCTGAACTGCAGGAGAAATTGTGTTAAGGAGCTCTAAATGCAGAAAATCTTGACCTATAGTCCTATTAGAAGTTGACGGTCAAAACGTTCTGCCAGTAATTTCTGGCATTGCTGGAGATATTAAAACCCCACTTTTAGGGGAAATTAAGAACAATCTGAATGCTGGTGTACGTAGTATGTGGGACACAAAATTAATTGGGCAAGGAAACAATCCTCATTATTGCAGCGATAGATGGGGAGGTGGACGAGTTCCCCGTCACTGCTCAGTGCTGTGTGGTGGTTACTTTCTGCTCTTTTTCCTTCTCAGTGGTACATGAATGGCAGTAAGTATTTCTCAGATCTGTGGAATGTTATGGATACACTAGCAATCTTCTACTTCATAGCTGGGATTGTGTTCAGGTGAGTAGTATCTTACCTGTTCTCGTGGCCACCTTATGGCTTTGCTACCTTCTGGGCTTTGACTACAAAATTTTGGGAAATGAAACTTCGTATTTTTTAGGAAGTCCCCAGATACTGCCAAGTCTTGGCTTTAAATCTGTAAAAGCAAGTAAAGAAATAAAGTGATTAGGGAATGCCTACATGCAGTATTTCTCTCTTTTTTTTTTTGTTTGTTTTTGTTTTGTTTAATGGAAGTTGAGTCTCTCCCTGGACTCAAAGGTGACTTCCCTAAATTTTCTGGGCCAGAGGCCGCTTCTTAATGCTTTGGCTTGGATGAGCATGATTAGAAGATGGTGATTGAAATAGGCTTAGGTTTTCTGACAGTGCCTTAAAGACTGCCTGTATAGAGCCTATCAGCCAAAGTTGCAGGGTAAGATAGTATCTCAGAGATCTAGAAGTTCTTTGGGATTTTCCCTGGCTCCTCTTATTGACTCTTTCGTGTGGCAGCCTGGACTCTCTAAGCTTTAGCACCTTGTATTTAAGAGGACTGTAATACAGTAGTCTAGAATGTCATTAGCTCACATAACCTGTTTGATGTGGATGGGTGAGTTAACAACCAAGACCAAGAAATTATGGAACCAGATTTTGCAGTGTAATTGCTCAGACAGCTGTAACTTAGCTCTTGTTGCCTCAGTGCAGCAGAATGGTCATTGCGCTGATGTTCTTGGAGTACTGTGGGACTAGCTAAAGGTACAAGATTTCTTTGCTGTTTATAGCTTTAGAGGGGAAGAGGAGACATAGAAATGATGTAGCTGAGATAGGAAGGATGTAAACGAGGTGTGCCTTAACCAAACCTGCCATCAAGTGACAGAGGCCATGGGCCCTTGGATAACTGTGCTCTATTTTCCATTACACACCTTCCACTTTCCATTTCAATGTTTCACTGGATTTTTACCTAACTTTTGCATGTTTTACCCAATGCTTCTTTGTTTTTGTTTCCTGTCTCCATCAGGCTTCACTCTGATGAAAGCTCTTGGTATTCTGGGAGAGTCATTTTCTGTTTGGACTACATAGTTTTTACTCTGAGGCTGATCCATATTTTCACAGTTAGCAGGAATCTAGGACCCAAAATTATTATGCTGCAGAGGATGGTAAGATTCTGGCAGCTATTCAAGAGAGTCTAAATAAATGATGTGATGCCTTGTTTCTCCTCAGGAGTGAAAATCACCACTGTTCTGATGATGGCAGCAAGTTCTCTCCTTCTCTTAAATCTGCTAAATGGGATTAATTAAGATTTAAATAGGACCTAATTAAGAACAGGGCCCTTTTCCTCGGCACAGAGAGAGAATGAAGATCAGGCTGAAGAACAGAAGAGAAAACTTGTTTCCTGGTAGCTTGTCTTACATGTCTCCAATGTTTCAGCGGTATAGCCTAGCACTCTTGTTGCTCACATGATCATTCCCCAAACAAGATAGTGATGATAAATGGTTTAGGAGGAGGATTTTTTTGTCTTCATCCATCATACAAGTAACTGGAGAAGAGGGTGATGATGATCCTCTGATGGAGTGGCCTTGTTTATCCTGTCCTTTGTAGCTGGAGGGGATGTTTGCAGACTGGGAAAGGTAGTAGTCATAGTGGGGTTCATATAATGCTGGTGTGGCTTGCTGTAGGTGTGGGAATGAGGAGCACTGGAGATCTGAGTGTGTCTGCTTGAATCTCCCTTCCAGCCATACCTCTGCACACACACACTTATGCTCCAAAGAGAAGAGATTGCAAGTGCACTCAGCACAGGGAGCATTTGAGGAATGTCACTTAAAGGGTGCATGAAGTGAGTACTTCTAGATGTCCTAGGCAGAGGTTTTCCCTGTCTTTCTGCATTCCTGAAGTGATTGGGTTGTCTTGTGCTGTGGCAAAGCATTGGCATATATGGGATTTAAAAACCAGCAGTGTGGTGACAGTAGGAGTAACAGGGTGGTCTGCAGCTTCCCCAGACAGCCTTTCTTTTGTCGTGTACCACTGCTGCAAAGCTGTAGCCTAGAGATTACTTGGTCCTGGAGTGCCTTATGATGTGGAAATGGCAACACAGAATTGTTTCCTGTACATCTTTCTCTTGCTTGGCCTTCTTCAAAAGGGATGGGTTTTTGAGTAAGTCTGATACTAAAGGTGCTTGGGGCCAGTGGAAGGGCAGGTCTCGGTGAAGTGGGTCTGCAACAAATGGGGAAGCTCTGCTGGGATATTACCAGTCTTCAGTTATATTATTAAGAGATGAAAATTCATGAAACTCTTAGCCAGGTGTCTGGACTATAAACGCTGATTTGAAGCCATCCAGGGTGGCATTTTCAGAAGTGGTGGCAGATTTCACCTGACACTCAGCTGCAGGGTCTGTAGCTACAGGTACTACATTTTTTGTATGTCTTTGTATGTGGACCTGGCTTTTGTGAGTGGAGCCTGTCTGATGCCAGGGGGATATCCTGTGTTTTTGGGTTTACAGCTGTGGATACATTTTAGAAGGTTCCCTGAGTGGGAATGGTCAATTATTTGCGTCTGTGTGGTGGTGACTGTAGATTTGTGGAGCTGTGATCTGATAACTTGCATTATAATGGTGCTAATTTGTGTAGGCTTTTCTAGTATTTGTTCTCCACTCTAATATCAAATCAGAGACATAAAAAAAGACATGTGTGGCTTGTAACAGGCATGCAGTGGGGCGCTGATGTGTTTGCTTATTGGTCTTTTCCAGATGATAGATGTCTTCTTCTTCCTCTTCCTCTTTGCTGTGTGGATGGTGGCCTTTGGTGTGGCCAGGCAAGGCATCCTGAGGAAGAATGAGCACCGCTGGGAGTGGATATTTCGATCTGTCATCTACGAGCCATACCTGGCTATGTTTGGCCAGTATCCTGATGATGTTGATGGTAACTATTTTTTGTGGGAAACTCCTGGGTGGGTAGAAGGCTTCATCCTTTCAGTGGTTGTCTAGTCCTGTGTTGACACCTTTCCTCCAAGCAGCAACAAGGCAAGGTTTTGTGTCTGATGGGAAGGTGGGGAAGGAGAAGGCCACATGTGTCATGGTCAGTGGGGCTGGTCAGCACATGGGGCTGGACCTGATAGAAAGAAGGGGAGAGCGTTCACTGTTTGCTCTCCTTTCTTGTCCTCTGAGGTACCACCTACAGCCTTGACCGCTGCACCTTTTCTGGGAATGAGTCCAAGCCCTTGTGTGTGGAGCTGGATGCCAACAACCAACCCCGCTTCCCAGAGTGGATTACCATTCCCCTTGTCTGCATTTACATGCTCTCAACTAACATCCTCCTTGTGAACCTGCTTGTGGCCATGTTTGGGTACGTACTGAAGGAGCAACCTCTTGTTTGTGACCTCCGTATCCATATTCCTCTGAGAAAGGGATAAGGTCCTGGAAAAGGGCGGGAAGCCAGGCCTTGGACTCTGCCTTTTGCAGAGGAATTGTTGGGAGTAATCTGGACAGGTTTCCCAGTTTGAAAGAGACCTCTCAAGCGAAAAGGGTGGTGTAGGAAGGTGAACAAAGGTGAGGTTATTAAGCATTTCTCACAGCAGTCTGATCAAAACAGATGTAGCCTCCTGGGGATGGATTCCTGCCTGTCCTCTTACTACTTCTGTAAGCATCTTTTGCATGCTGGGCTTAGTACAAACACCTGCAGTGTTCACACAGTGGTGAGAGCTGGGTCAGTGCTTCACCAAGTGCAAGTTGCTGCACAACTAATCTTGCTCAACTGAAGAAATGAGTTGTTATGGAGTAATTTCATGACAATTCTAGTTTTATTAACCAGCACTGCTGTTTGGTGGTGATGGGAGTGTTACTGCTCTGGTGGACCTACTAGTTATTAACTTATGCCACAGGCAATGGGCCACATCTCCTTAAGACATAATAAAGGACTTACTCTTGAAAGATGCTATCACATCTGGTTTTATACTGTAATTTATCTGTGGGTCTAGCAGTCATGAGGCCTATTCTGGCATCTCATGACATGTTACACCATGCAGTTGGATCAGACACCTGAAATATGGGTCTGGTAACTGCTGACTGTATTACATGGCCAGCACTGATTGGCCAAATAAAAAACAATTGCTGTCGTGCTTGTTATCAAATATATGTTGCCTGCTGGGGACCAGCAAGAGCAAACCATAACTAATCCTCAGGGAAAAATTTCCTCAGCTTCTCCCAAAGATCTTTGGCGTGAGCTTTGACATAGAGTTGACTTAACAGTGGGAAGTCTTTCATACCAGATTTCTGGAGCATGTTGCCCTTCTGCCTCGCTTCTGGCTTGTGAACACCATTGGATCAGTGGTGTGGCTCAGTTCTCATTCCTAATCCATCTTCTCTTATGCTCTACACCCCCTTGCAGCCTGACAAAAAATGTTTACATCCCCTGGACATTGTTCCTGAGGTCCATTATGTTTATCTTTGCATGTTTTGATGGTACTTTGGAAGTGATGGACTTGGCAGGAATTTGCTTTGGCAAGAGGAGTATTTACAGGAACTGTTACTAAGGACTCTTGCTTGGCCTCAAGAGGATCTCCCTTCCGAATGCCAATGCCAGTTTTTACTGGCCTGAGATATATTGGAAAACAGGAGGCTCATCTTCAACATGAAGAAATACCTCTTCACTGTAAGAGTAACTGACTGCCCAGGGAGGTGGTGGAATCTCTGTCTCTGGAGACTTTCAAAAGCTGTTTGAACTTGTTCCTGTGTTATCTACTCTAGGCGATCCTGGTCTGGCTTTGGGGTGGACTTGATAATCTTGAGAGGTCCCTTCCAACCCCTACCTTTCTGTGATTCTGTGAGGTGAGATGAGCTGTATTAGTGTGATGAGTTGAGAATGCCTCACCTTTGGAATCTGCTCTCCCCTCTGCTCTGAACCTTTCATCCCATGTTGAGTTGGACTCCAAAGACAGTCAGAAATGTGAATTTTTTTATTATTTTTTTTTGTCGAGGCAGCTGGGACTGGTGCAGCTTATCTGTTTATTATACCTATGTTTTCCTGACCTGGGGACAGAAGGCAATGCTTATACTCACTAGAAAGGGTGAAAGCAATTCACATTAGTAAAGGAAATTATTGCAGTAAGCTAGCACTAACCTAGAAGCCTTTGATATTTGTTAGAAAACTTATTTTAACAGCACCTAATGGTAAATGCTCTGGTTTATACAATTATGCCAGTAAAAAACTAGGTTTTGCCAGTACAACTTATTTTGTGGAAGGCCCCAGCATGAATCCTCTAATGATGTTGTCAGAACTTTGCTTCAACAATAGGCTGAACAACTTAAGCAGGAGTGCTGGATTGTACTCAAGTCAGGAAGCCCAGTGGACAAACAGCAATCCATCCCAGATATTTTTTTTATGCAGTTAGGAACGTGTGACATCTGTGATGGCTCCTATGAGCAGTGTGTATGTAGTATTTGTCCATCTTTAATAATGCTGTAGCTCACAAAGTTCCCCAGGGATCAGTGCTGGGTCCAGTCTTATGCACCATATTCATGAGTGACCTGGATGAGGGTACAGAGTGGACCCTTAGCCAGTTGGCTGATTATACAGAACTGGGAAGGGTGACTGACACACCAGAACTGTGCTGCCATTCAGTAAGATCTGGACAGGCTGGAGAGTTGTGCAGAGGGGAACCTCATGAAGTTCAACAAGGGGAAGTGTCGGGTCCTGAATCTGGGGAGAAATAACCCCCTACACCAGTACAGGTGAGGAGTTGACCTGCTGGAACATCAGCTCCATGGAGAGGGACCTGTGAGTCTTGGTGGACAAGAAGTTCCCTGTAAGCCAGCAGTGTGCTTTCATGAGGCTACAAAGATGCTGAGGGGCCTGGACCATCTCTGTGCTGAGTAAAGGCTGAGAGCCCTGAGGCTATTTAGCTGGAGAACAAAACACTGAGAGGGGAGCTGCTCAATAGCTAATGGGTGGGGGTCAAGAGGATGGGGCCAGACTCTTGTCAGTGGTGTCCACTGACAGGACAAGGGGCAACAGGAACAAACTAGAGGTTCCATCTGAAAAGGAGAAAAACCTTTGCTGTGAGGATGCCAGAGCCTGGGCCAGGCTGCCCAGAGAGGCTATGGAGTCTCCTTCTCTGGAGAGATTCCAAACCTGCCTGGACAATGCCATCCTGGGCACCCTGCTCTAGATTACACTGCTGGAGAGAGGGGTTGGATGAGGTGATCTCCAGAGATCTATTTCAACCTCTACCATTCTGTGATATTTATTAGACACCAGTACAATCAGGGTCTTTATATGTTGCAATTACAATTATATATTAATTTTAACAACAGAGAGTCCAACCTTTGACTTTGCATCCAGTATGCATTAGCTGAAAAGAGTGAATGTTACATTTTAGATACTTCTGATTTTCAGCATTGTATTTGTCTTAAAAAAAAAATAAAATAGCTAGTTTCCACCAGATGATGGTTTTAGCTTATCTCATGTACAGGTCCATTAGGTTCTCAAGACAGACGTTTTCAGAAGCATCCATCTGCTGTTTAATGTCAGCAATGAAAGGTCAGGCAGTCTGTGAGCTGTTTGCTCTGCTGGGGTTGATGCTTTCCTGGGTTTGTACAGTGCTTTGTACAGTAGGTTTGATCCATGCCTGGAGCATTCTTACTGCCTCCACTGAAAATCTCAGGAGCTTTTTCATTTTTTTGGTAAATGTTCTGTTTTTGCAGTGGGGTTTTTTGGTTTTGTTTTTTCCTGAGAAAGAAGTTAGCTGATGAATTAATGAGACACAGCATCTTGCAAAGCAGCATCCAATTCTCACGTGTCTAGGCTGGAAGAAAAAGGCCTAGAGCTAAGGTAGTCAAAGTATGTGGAATATGTTCTTCCTGTTCCTAACTTTTCCAGTTAGAAATAAACTTCAGGGTTCTTCTTTTTTCTACTGTTTTAGTTCTTCCCATTTTCAAATTTCTCTTGAAAAAGGAGGGCTAACTTAATAATCTTGGTAAAAATTAACAGTTCCAGGATAACTTTACAAAAACATGCCCTGATATAATAAAAAGAAATGCTGTGTTACTTGGCTCTGAGATACTCTTGTGGCTAAGAAGGCCAGTGGTGTCCTGGGGTGCATCAAGAAGAGTGTGGCCAGCAGGCCAAGGGAGGTTCTCCTCCTCTACTCTTCCCCTGGGAGGCCACATCTGGAGTATTGTGTCCAGTTCTGGGCTTCCCTAGTTCAAGAGAGACAGGGAACTACTGGAGAGAGTCCAGCAGAGGCTATAAAGATGCTGAGCGGACTGAAGCATCTCTGTGCTGAGGAAAGCCTGAGAGACTTGGGGCTGTTTAGCCTGGAGAAGACTGAGAGGGGATTTGATCAATGCCCATCAATATCTAAAGGGTGGGAATCAAGAGAATGGGGCCAGACTCTTTGCAGTGGTGCCCAGCAACAGCACAAGGGACAACAGGCACAAACTTGAACCCAGGAGGTTCCATCTGAACAGGAGGAAAAAAATTTTTCTTTTGAGGATGCCAGAGCCTGGACCAGGCTGCCTGGAGAGGTTGTAGAGTCTCCTTCTCTGGATACTTTAAACACCTTCCTGGCTGTGATCCTGGGCACCTTGCTCTGAGTGATCCTGCTGAAGCAGGGGGGTTGGATGAGGTGATCTCTAAAGGTTCCTTCCATGCTGGGATTCTATGAGATGCAGTTCTTTGAAAAACTAAGGTATTTTGTTTTTTCTCTTTCTTTGTCTATTAGTTACACTGTTGGATCAGTACAAGAGAACAATGACCAGGTGTGGAAGTTCCAGCGTTACTTCTTGGTCCAAGAGTACTGCAGTCGCTTGACGATCCCCTTCCCTTTTGTCATCTTTGCCTACGTATTCATGGTGATGAGGAAATGTTTCAAATGCTGCTGTAAAAATGAAAGTAAAGAGCCATCTATTTGTTGTGAGTTGGATTATTCCTTTACTGCTTAAATGTTAGCTCTGTGGCAAGTGCACTGCAGCTCTCACATGGCATGGTGTACTTAAACCATGTGCTTAAACTATGTGGAACAGAGGGCACTGTCAGCAAGTTTGCTGACGATACAAAACTGGGAGGAGTGGCTGACACACCAGCAGGCTGTGCTGCCATTCAGCGTGACCTGGACAGGCTGGAGAGTTGGGCAGGGAGAAATCAAATGAAATACAAGGGCAAGTGTAGAGTCTTGCTTCTGGGAAAGAATAACCCCAGGTACCAGTATAGGTTGGGGATTGACGTGTTAGAGTAGCATGGGGGAAAAGGACCTGGGGGTCCTGGTGGACAGCAGGATGACTATGAGCCAGCAATGTGCCGTTGTGGCCAAGAAGGCCAATGGCATCCTGGGGTGTATTAGAAGGGGTGTGGTTAATAGGTCAAGAGAGGTTCTCCTCCCCCTCTACTCTGCCCTGGTGAGCCCTCGTCTGGTATATCGTGTTCAGTCCTGGGCCCCTCAGTTCAAGAAAGACAGGGAACTGCTCGACAGAGTCCAGCACAGAGCCAAAAAGATGATGAAGGGAGTGGAGCATCTCCCTTATGAGGAAAGTCTGGGGGAGCTGGGTCTCTTTAGCTTGGAGAAGAGAAGACTGAGGGGTGACCTCATTAATGTTTATGAATACGTAAAGGGCAAGTGTCAGGAGTATGGAGCCAGGCTCTTCTCAGTGATGTCCAATGATAGGACACAGGGCAACAGATGTGAGCTTGAGCAGAAGAGGTTCCACAGAAACATAAGGAAAAACTTTTTCAATGTGAGGATGACAGAGCACTAAAACAGGCTGCTCAGAGGGGTTGTGGAGTCTCCTTCTCTGAAGACATTTAAATCCCACCTGGACACGTTCCTATGTGACCTGCTCTAGGTGGTCCTACTCAGGCAGAGGGGTTGGACTGATGATCTTTCAAGGTCCCTTCCAACGCTTTAACATTCTGTGATTCTGTAATACTTCCTGGCATACACCCTACTCTACCAGCTCCGCATTTAAGAATATAATGTTCTTTTGTGACAATATTATCTCCTCATAAAGGACAAATGAGAGGCATAAAATTATCATTTGACAACACAGTGGTTCTGATTCACCAGAATTCTGTGCAAGACTTATATCAGCCTAGAACAGGAATGACAACAGAAAGCTTGATCTAACACATCACAACAAACTTCAGCACGGAACAGAAGAAGGCTTTTCTCCTTCCTTCACCATACCTGTTTCACAGATAAATTTCCACTGCAGATTGTCAGGACTCAGATTTGTAATCTCATACTGACTCAGTAGTAAAGAATGGGAATCACAAGCATTTTAAATAATATTTGGTTTATTTTTTCTCCTGTAATAAGGGATTAGATGACTCCTCTCATCTGGGTTTGCAAAAATATACCTCATTTAATTATCCTAAGGATCAGCATCGATTAAAATAAAACCTTTAATTATTTGCCTTTAACACTTAGAAACTCATACAAAAATATCATAGGTACTACACCATCCTAATGCACAATTAAGAGAGCCTTATGTAACTTAGGTCCATTTTTAATCACAAGTTCAAACTCCACACATTTTACTAACACGTGACCTTTTAGAACAAGTTTTAAAAAGCAAGCATCTGTAGGCATACCAATTCCTAGATTTGATGCAATAGTATTCAAACTTACGAGACACTAATCATTTGTCCTTTTAAGTTTCTCAGGAGCTCATGCCTGGAAAATTGATACATAGATAGTTCACATAAATTATTCAGTGCCTCCATTTGCCCTGCCAGTAGTTCCATGGTGCTTTCATCAAAATGAGACACCTCCACCAACATTCTTCAACTACTGACCTTCTTGCCTACAGCTAACTTGTGCACTGTTTCCCAAGTTTCTTTGATCACAGAAACAAAAGCTGCTCAGCAGGATGTCTAATGAGGAAAGACTCAAGAATATCTTTCAAAGGCATTGCTAGCAGAGGCTTCCACTTTATGGATACACAGTGGCAGGACAGAGTAAGATAGCACACAGAAGAATCTCTGTTGCAACAGGAGCTGTCAGAACACAGACATTTGGTGCTACTCTTGTTTCTTTTTTATGGTTTTTTATACATGCAATATGTAAGAGCCAACATAGGTTGTGAAATACTCAAACACTGGGGAAGAGGGGGAAAGGGCAAGTTCATATAGTGGTACTTGTCTGGTCCTTTCTGCAGTGTGTGAAGAGATGAAAAAAAAAAAGTCTCTGTACCGGTGCTGGTATTGCTATCACGGTATAAATCTTAATATCAGTCTCAGGTTCTTACCTATTTGCACTGTAATTTTATAGTTTTCCAAGGACCTGACCAATAGCTATCCTCTACAACCTAGTGAATAACCTTATCTTTGTCAGCCTGAGTCCATCATACCATCCATGTCAGAAAACAAAGTGGGGTAAGGCTCACGGTACAACTTTCAGAGCTGGAACATCTTCATGCAAACTTGGGACTTGCTCCACATTCCCTCTAGTACTAGACTGATCATTAGATCACCTCATCCTTATGCAGACTATACAGTAGAAACGCTGTCAGTAGAGTGAAACCCTTGCCTTGATTCCACAATAAACAAACAAATGTGAGTTAGGTCACATCACAACAAGAAATAAGGTCCAAGAAGGCAGTTTCTGACCTAGTATGAAGGCTTAGGAAAAAAAGTCCTTGCCAAAAGTCTTCGAACTGGCAGAGCAAGTTTACACTAGATATGCACTTGCATGCAAGAGAAACATTTCTGATCTGCTATGACAAGCACAGAAGCCAAATCTAATGTATCATCACTCAGTGGCCTACAGATCTCAGAAGGTAACGCTGCATTCACGACAAAGGTACTCACCTCTTCAACTCAGCAATAAGCAAAGCTGTGCAGGGAACACCCAGAGTCATTAGCGAGATGTTGTTGATAGCAGGTTTAATGAAGGCAAGGCAGGTAGTAACTCCAGACAGGACACCCACGGCAGCTTTGAATCGGCTCCTAAATGTTGGGGTTTTTTTGAGGAGAAAAAAATGCTTTTAGTTCAAAACTTTTAATTAATAAAACAAGAAAACTTGAAATTACTTTAATATTATTAACAAAATATAGGTTTCTCTAGGTGTATTCAGGATGTACAAAGACAAGGTGCATAAAACGGATGTGGATCTTGCACAGAGTAGCATGTGCATGAAGAGTTATTCACATACACAAGTCTTTGCTGGACTGTGGTCTTCTGAAGAAGCTACATATATGTATACACATGCAAGCGCACACACGCTAATCACAGGTTCCAAAATCCGAAAGCCATGAACTGATCTTCTCACACAGTAAGTCAGGAACAAGTCCATCTCTGCACATAGCACCCTACTTCCTCAAAGCAGTGTTGTGTCATCATTCTTCACACTTTTAACATGGATTTTTAGGATATTTTGTTACCATTAATGCCTCAACTTCCAGAGTCACGTTACAGTTAGGTTTACTTTCCTTTATCTCTTTTGAGCCTTAAAGATGCTGAAAACTACAAGGTAAGAACATTTATCCAAATTCAACAGCAGGTAAGGGATTTCTACACTTTCTGAAGATTATAATTTGGTATATTCTTAGGATAAATGAAATCACAATTGAGCCCTATACAGACAGCCTGACAAGTTTTAAACTAAATGTATATTAACTGTTGTTTAAACAAAAAGTTAAGACTTTAAAACATTCCATTTCCAGTCTGTGGCAGGACTATGGTGGATAGAGGATTACCATGCTGCCCTTCAAATACTGACACATAGCTTTATAAAACTCATGGCTGTCCAAGGATGGGTAATTCTATGTCTATGGTAGGGTCTCAGTATACTTGTGCAGCACCATGCCCTGGCCACATGTGTTATCACCTTCACCTAGCTCATTCCCTCTGTCCTTTGCTTTAAAGTTTTCCTTTCTGCTGGAAGGCAACAAGTTACTTAAGTAGAAAGTTCTGTTCTGGTGTGAATGCCTTAACAACTAAATACACCACAAACTGGTCATGGTAGATAATAACATTTGCACCCATTTAAAATCCACAGTGTGATGAGGACGGAGAAACTGAAGACCACACCAGTGAGCACAGGATTAGCTAGGGATATCAGAGTATTAGCTAGGCAAAGCAAAAAAAAAAATACCCAAAGTATTACAAACAATCCCTACTCAGAACAGGTTTGATTAGTGTTTGTACGCTTCAGGACATAGAAAAGGAAAAAGGAAAGAGAGTTTCTCTTTCTTTACTTTAGTTGCACCTTATATGAACTACTCTTGTAAAGGTCTCCATAGAATCAACAAAAACAGCCACTTCCAGAGGCAAGTCACCTTGTTGCCCCAGATCTGGATTCTTTACCCAGTGTGCAAAAATCAATCAACTCACAGAGTTGAGACAGTTGTTTTATTCAAGTTCTGCACAGAAGAAGGTGCTAGGTGATAATCTGCAAAACTAGTACACCTTCTGAGAAATAAACCCTGTCGTACATACAAAACAACAACAAAGAAAATGTGGTAAATGACTGGTTAGTCACTTCTCACTCCTAACTTTATATAAAAATGCAGAAATTTACCATTCTCTTATCTCAAGGCTCCTGCTGTCTTTGTTTAAGACTAGTTTTCTTCCACAAGGTGTGTTGTCCCCCCACTCATCAACTACACAAGTCTACCTTGTTTTGAAACCTGGAATCTTTGTGATTGTTAACCCTTTCCTTTTGACAACAACCTCATTCCAAGATCTGAAATCGGAGCATATAAACTTTGTCATCAGCAACCGCAGACTCAAGAATTCTGAACAAAATGGGGTGAGATAGAAGTGACAGGGAGCAAATGGAGTGAGAAAAGATAGCAGTGGCAGTCGTTAGGCTTCATGATAACTCGGTGCCATTATGTGCAGGTCTAGGAGTTAGCATAAGAAAAATGAAAGCGTACACATACGGTCGTATGATCACCTGTCATTCCGAAAAACTCTGGGCAGGTATCTCCTTGGGAACCACATGGCAAATGCACACATCAGCACCCAAAGAATAGCCAGCTCATCCAGCATCTGGCCCAGGAAACTTAGGGTGGCGTGAAAGTAAACAGATCCAATTCCTGGAAGAATCAATCAAAAGGCAACATAAACAGCTGCAGTACCGTACACACCAAAACACACTGCTCATGATCAGAATTTCATAGCAAATGACACTGGATACTGTCTGGTCCAGAAAAGGATAGGGAAAAAAAAAAAGACGACTGGAAAGCAAATGCCAACTCTCCTAAGAAGGCAATCTCAATCACCAGCAACTCATTAATTATGAAGCAAGCAGCATCTAAAGACGCTAGCTCCTATGAGAAAAGTAGATACCTGTGAAAAAAACATCAGGTGGTAAAGTTAAATGCAAAACTAGTTAAGAAATAAAAGCGAAATGCTGCTTCTGAATTTTCTCAATAGAACAAGAATATGTAAGACAAAGGTGAAAAGCAGCATCTGATGACTACTCCATGATACAGGTTTCCAGGTGGAAACTGTCACACTGCCTCACAGGACTCTGATTATCTCTTTAAAAGTTCCCAGTGCCAGAAATTAAAAAGCTAAAGAATCTCGTATCTACAAGATAGGTAAGTTTTTGGGCCTTCTCACTACAATGCAAAACCTCTTCTCCTTTTCAGTTGTGCCGGGTGCTTTCAGCCCTCATTTAAGCAACAACAGCGGAGGACAGAGGGTCAGCACTGCTGTAGAGTAAGTCCAGACATAAGCAAAAGGAGTTAAGCAAAGGAAGGATAGGAAGGGAACAGAACTAAGGCCAAAGTTCTCGCAAACCTCAAGTTGTAATATGCATTTTCCTTTCAGAAACTATGGCTGCTTCAGCTTCAAGCAAGTACAATCAACTCCTCCGCAGAGGTCACAATCGTTTTGCAAAACAATCAAGCGCAAGCAGGAAAAACTAATTTCCACTTTCAGTTCATGCATGAGCAGGCAAACGGAGGCTAACCAACTTACCCACCACAACGAGCAGAGTCCATATTAAATATATCCCACTGTTGAAGCAGGTTGCATATTGACGGAACAAGCACATACATATGGGTGGTAGAACAAAAAACAAGATGTTGCTTATCTAGGGAGAAAACAACAACAGTATCACAAGGACAGAAAATAAATATTTAAATATTAAATACTCATTGGCTGCCTAAGGCATCTAGCAAAATGTAGCATCATCCAGTGAAGCCCCAGCTCAACAAATTATGACACTCAGTTTCTGCCAAAGCTGAGCTGTTTTTGCAAAGCATCAGCTTGTTTTGTTTAACATCATTAAACTAATACCAGCATAAAAACTCCAAGTAATGTCATACGTGGCTAGTCACAGCTTTAAGTTACCTTTCAAGTATATTCCCAGAATAATTTTACTGAGACTCTACAATTACTCAAGACTGTAGCAATTCAGGAAGCCTACTAGAGTAAGCAGCCGAGGGGCAGGATGTCCTGGCAAGTAACCTGTCTTCTCAATGGCTGTCAATTCTAGCATGGAAAAAGCACTAGAAATACTAGGACTGAACAGGGCTAGTCAAGCTTTGTGGAAGTCACTGTGCCATAGCTACTGTTTCAAAGGTCGGAAATACCTTCTAAAGGTATTCTAAGCTAAAAGTTTTAGGACCCTTTTTGTGCCAGGTAAAGAGAGACTGAAGCTGTAAATCCTTTTACACTTCATTTTTTCTCTTGGTTCTCCATTATATAAAAAATTGAATGTGATTGAGAACTAGTTATAGGGAGATGAAAAGGCTGATAATTCAGACCATTGCTAGCTTTTTTAAATTTAATATGTAAGAGTTGAACAAAGACATGTTTTCTCTTGCTTATCAATAATCCAAAGCATGATTCTCTTAAGGCTGAAAACACTTTGCTGGCAATTAGCAGGAGATGTCACTGTAGTGACCACTTAGCTCTCCCCAGAAGGAGCTGCCAGTGCTGATAACCAGCAGTGGCACTGTAACTGAGCAGTTACGGAACAATTCTACTGCTGCTTCACAATGGGACAGGGTAAGTTCCTCAGCCTCAGCTTCCCCACATTCCCCTGCATAGCCCAAGCACAAGATAAAATCATCCCCAGCAACATTCCCCCAGAGCAGATGTAAAAAGCAATTCTGGGACATGAGCACTTCTTTGGGACAGATCCCTTCTTTGCAGAAACTTAGAAACTTCAGTTGACATTAATGAAAATCTAGTGGAGAAAGGATTCAAGAACGACCTGCGAAGACGACATTTCCAGATTCAGCTACTGTTGTCACCACTCAACATAGCCTGAGAACAGAGCTCACTTACAATGCTTAAAATGGACATATTTAACATTTGCAAGGCTCATCAAAACATAATCCTAGGCTGGCATTCAAAATGACAATAATGACAGAAACAGTTTCTAAGCACCATCTACTTTGTGCTAGACACCTTCCCTCACATCTGAGGCACATCCTCACAGACAAGCTGCATTTCCTTCCAAAGTCTTTGCTTTTAGATTCCATTAAAATACTCAGAGTCATCACCCATGCAGTTTGTAACTGCAAATACTATGCAAATCTCTGCCAGAAGCACACTGCTAACAGTACACAACCCAAGCAAAACTTGCGAATGCAGAAGGCTCTTTGCAGTCAGGCTACACTATCTGACCAGTCATGGCCAGGGAAAGACACCAGAGAGCCACCTCCCACTGGAACGCCCTTTCTGAAGGATTCAAGAATTGAATCCTTTAGCCAATTACTAGCTTTCACTACTAATGAGTTTTGCCATGCAGGAAGCCAGACTCATACACTACACGTGAAAAACATGTGAGGGCACCACCTGATGAACAGTGTCATAGACCAAGCACTTCTTCAGTAGGAATGGCTCTTCTTATAAAAATCCTTCACACCACCAAGGTGGCAAATTTTGCCTTTGTCATTCACAAATTAAGATGGTGGAAGGTCAATGACAGAGGCACTTGGCAATGTCAGAGTGAAGGATAGTGAACAACACCAGGAAGGCAAGGTAAAGACCGAAGGGTTATTTATAAAATATCCTATTTTAGCAAATGAGGCAGATTGATTTGCTTAATTCATGTAAAAGAATCTACATATTCAACCAAACATGGTCACCTGAGCATCTTCTGTTCATACAAAATGCACCAGCTCTGTGAAGCAGAGACCATTAGCAACACTGGGGATAGAGCAATGGACCAGGATCCCAATGTGCAACGTGATGATACAAGCAAGCGAGTGGCTCCCCTTGCCCTAAAACAGGTAGGAAGCATGGACAGTGACTGGTAGCAGGAATGATGGAATATGAAAAAGACCGCCATGGACCTGGGAGTGCTTTACACATTGTAGGCTTTTGGCCACTGACAGGTCGAAAGAGTGGTGTCAAGGGTCTAAAACAGATGGTTATAAACAAAATGGTGTGGAAGAAAACCCTTCCATCTCTACAGCTAGAACTGACCAATGAAGAAAATCAGACCAATCTATAAAAATTTGACTAAAAAGTCCTTATTCTCCCTAGGAACAAGATGCAAAGGAAACACACCTACTTAGCATGCCTGTAGCAATGCAGGTTTATACGAGTGACTGGAAAACAAGGGAGCAGTTCTGTCCTCCAGTAGTGCTATTCTGGCACTGAACATGTGTCCATGCTAAGGTCCTGCCTGCAAATGCAAGAAAACCCTTGCAACCTGGAGCTTGGCCATGACTTCTACTCTTTGCAACGTCCACCAGGAGAATTTCCCAGCCTCGTAAAAGCTGAAATAATTTTAGTGCTGAAATTCTTTTCAATTAAATTTACCAAAAAAAAGTGTGATAGTCAGGTATCTCTTTCATGCAATAGTTCAGTTCTGTTTCTCATAATCCACAAATAATACTTTCCACGAGTTATATTCAAATCTAGACACTGGAACATTTTCCAAAGAATATTAATTAAATTCTCTTAGTTTCAAGGTCAGTGTCAACTAGTTTAATACTAGAAATGACCTGCTGGTTTTCACTCTCTGATACCATCCTGGATCCCTAGGATGACCACACCCTTAGATATACAGCAACTATTAACATCACTCTTCTAAGCAAGTGAGGCAGGTATCCATTTGTCTTGTTTTCAGAAGGTATGTTGCATGTACAATTTTTTGCATAATACACGACTTACAATGTACAATTCATATGCTAATACAATTAAGATTAGTGCAAAAACCATCGACAGAAGTACAGAGAATTTCCTTTGGGATCTGCAAAAGAAAATGATTAGAAGTCTAAGTTCTGAGAAAAAAAGTTATACAGTGAATCACTAACGCTCCATCTTCCAGCTTCACACAATTCTGGACCTTTAGTTTTAATTTCTAACTACTTAATTGTATGAAAGGAATAGAGGACATGGGCCATGGAGGGAATGTCAGACACTTGCTCAGAATGACCACATAACTGTTCACATCTGGCTGCAGTCCTGACATGGCATGTTGCCTGCAGTCCTATGAAAACTCAAGTATTCTTTCCTATCTGGTACATCTCCCAGACAGCAGCTGTAGCATTCAACCACCACAGCAATGCTTACCGCACTATCCCTGTGTAAGGAGAATGCAAAAATGGACTACATAGCTTTTGGTGAGTTCAGAGGTTTTATATCTTCTGATACATAAGCATGACACTCACATACACTGAAAAGCTTTGTGGTAAAAAAAGGATAATGTAGACAGAGTAAGAGCATTCTCTTGCAGTCTTAAGACTAATTGATAGCTTTTGAAAACTTTTATCTCCCTGAAACTAGGGAGCAAAAGCAGTTGAATAAAAACCCTGTCAAAAAAAAAAAAGAAGTTACTGTTTTCAGGTGTTTAAAACACAATGGCCTTTTTTTTCGAGCATACCTCTGCACAGGGTAAATTCTTTTGATCATGTGAAGGCAATTGTTTATATTCTGGAGTAGGTTTACACTGCATTAGGATACCTTACTTTGTTCATTTCAGGAAAACAAAACAAAAACCACAAAGGAAAAGCTACTTTTCCTACAGCTATTCTTTCAATCCGAGTTATCAAGTGTTTTGTGACCTCCTCACTGATAAGTGTGAGACCTGAACACAAAATTACACCAGCCTAGCTCGTGTATGTTTGAAATTAGCCTGACCATATTTGTAAAAAAACCTCTGAACAGATATCCTCCTACTGTTTTAATCTTGTTGAGAGCTGTGGTTTGCTTTTTAACTAGATCAAATTAAATTTATGCATGCCACAGCAGACAAAAACTGAGTCCCACCAGAATTTTTTTTTTTTTTTTTAATACATTTCAGGTAAGGTGTTCCAGTTTCATGCTTATATGAATATTGTGTGAGGCTTCAACTACAACCCTGACCTCAGCCATGACAGTTTGAAATGTGGATTAGCAAGGTTTTAACCTACAGCTTGAAAGACCCAGATGCCAGATTCAGGTCTGCTGAGAAGTTGTTCCTGAAACCTGAAGGAGGTCTGAGTCAGAGCCAGAACAGAACCATTTTAGAAAGAATAAAATTTAGACCCCATTTAGGGGGCCTCTTAGAGCAGGACCAAAATTTCCCACCTGCCTTGTGTGCATCTGTTCTTTTGGGGACACAGTCACATAACTTCATGAATCCACTGCAAAACAATGTCTTAATTTTCAGAACTCATACCCTTAGTACTGAGGAGAGGCTACACACAACTACCCTCTTTTTCCCTCCCCTTTCGCTGTTCAGGCCACTGATTTGTACACAGCTGCTGCAGTACAGTGGTCTTTGGGGCAAACTTTTTGCTGTGTCTCTGTTAACCTGTCTGCAGCCTCAGTTACTCATCTGGACACACCTGCAGCTTCTAGCATTTTGCAAGCTTCTGTACCACAGCTAATTAGCTCTCTAATAGGACAGTCATATCCCTGCACAGCTGGCTCCAAAACACACTTGCTGTCTTCAAGAAACTTGTTTATCCCGACCCTTTCCTCCCTTTGTTTTTTGTCCTTACACACTGAATCAGACACAAAGAAAACAGATAATTTCCCCCACACACCCTCAAGAGTTCTCCAAGGGCACAGACCAGTCACTACGCAGATGACTTTGGCAGCAAACTACAAGAAAAAACAACGGGTTAGTAACATACATCTATAGGTGCATTCCCACCCATGATGCACACTCCCAAGTGAAGCCAGACACCTACTCCTTTCTTTCACTGCATGTTAGCAGTCAAAGAAACACAGTTTGAAATGGAAACACAGCTCAGGCAAGCATGGAATTTGGGAGAAAAAGAGACTGAAAGATCACTTTAAAGTACAAAACTAGACAAAGGAGAAGCCCCAGCTTCTCATTTGTGTGGATACCATCAGCTATAGAACAAGAAAACAGACAGGGCATTTTCAGGGTTCACTCACGGACATGTGTTTTTCATGGAAAGGCACACTAACAAGAAAGCCCGATGCATGACCTCACTCCGGTTCATCTATCTGTGGCTGCAATTCTTTACATCAACAGGATGTAAGGAGCACTGCTTCCCTTCCAAGATGAGTGGTACAGGGCAGGTTGGCTCTTCTGGGGCTATGTTTTCACAGGTTCTCACTAGCAGCTGAGAGGTTCTGGGATGGTGTGAGAGGACTCAGGGTTGAACCATGGCTTACTGGAAGGAAGCAATAATTACATTATTTCTCTTCCTTTCCTTCCTTTTTTCAACTACTCACTTAAACAGGTGTCTCTTCTCCCCAAAGCACATCTCTGACATTATCCTGCAATCTCCAAGCAAACTGTTCTTGAAAGCTTTGCCTTCTTGGAGCCAAACCTACCTGGATGAAATCCAGTTTTGCCTCCAATCACCAAGACGTTTTTTTCCTTGATCCATCACGGCCTTGCAGTCGTGACATGTCTGACACCTGTGCAAACAGGTGCCAGACGCAGACAACCAGCACCGAAGTTCTGCCCTCGGCTGCCACAAGGCTCGACGCAGCCGAGAAGAGAGTCAGCCGCGCACTATCCACCGAACACCCCTCTCTAAACCTCCCGCTTTTACTTCTATAGCATCAAACCCCTCATTTCGCTCTAATTTTAGGCGCACGAAGGACTGGAGAAGGAAGAAGCAGGCAACGAGAGAAAGGTGTTCTACAACGCCATGAAAACTCTGTAAAAGACGGGCTCGGTGGGCAGCAGGAGAGCCCAGGGCTCTGGCGGGACCACCCTTCTGCCGGACCGCCACCCGCCGCTCCGCAACCGGGGCAGCCGCCGCTGCTCCCCCCTGCACGGAGAGCGCCGCGCCGAGCCGGGCCGGGCCGGCACCGCCACGTACCGTGTTGTAGAACTCGGCAATGGCGGGCACGATGATGTAGTTGTCCTCGCACCAGTCCACCTCCGAGCTGCCGGCCTGCAGCTGGTCCCACCATAGCGGACCGCTCATGGCGCCCGCCTGCCCGCCGCTTCGACCGAGCGCCGCTGGGGCCCCGTCCCGCCCCGGGCCTGTGTGAGGGGCGGGGCCGCCTCGCCGCTTCCGCCGCGCGGCCGCGAGAGACCCTCGCCCGGCGGGGGTCTGGGCCTGGCGTTCAGCCGGCGGTCTGGAGAGGAGAGAGCAGTGACCGGTTTGGCGTCCTGACCCGGCAGCGTCCAGGCTGCCGGCCCGGAAGGGCCCCTGCACGCCGGACGGACTGAAGCGCTTCTCCCCTCCTCCCCCGGCGGCTCTGAGGAGACAGCTTCCCCAGACAGGTGGCCCGCCTGCCCGCCTCCCTTCCTTCCTTTGTACGCCCTAAAAATATTTGCTGAGAGCTTGATAGAAACAAGTGGCAGCTTCTGGCGTTCTCCTGTACGGCAGGCGACACGGGAGAGGGAGC